>JAZEWT010000004.1:14609257-14653113 GCA_036362905.1 Mordacia mordax
GACGCTCTCTCCCTTTAGCAGAGCGGCGTGCACCGGGCTTCCAATTACACATTGTACAACTTTAGACGGTCATTTTACGCGTTTCGAGTGATCGTTCGGCTCTGTGTGGAGTTTGTGTTTAAAAGGAGCGCCTAAGCGCCCTCATTCTCTGCTTCGCTGCTCTCCTCACACTGCATTGGTGTTAAGTTATTTTGGAGCTAAAGTTAGCCATTCTCTCTGAGTTGATGCCTCGAGGACCCCCCTTATTGTGACACGCAAGTAGCAAGGGGAGGGGTTCTACTATAATTACACGGCAAAAGTCAATGGCGTAGCAGGGATACGCACACACGCAGTGAGTGTATGTGTGGCACTGAGGCCATGAATGAGCTACGTGGACATTCGTGGAGTGGCTGGCTGCCCCCACCAACCCCCCCCTCTCCAACCCTACCCCACAAGTACCCATCCCTTCCCCCCCCCTTGCCTAACCGAGACCTGCTCTTGCTGCAAACGCCTCTTGTGGGGCTGCCCGGCCGGCCTCTTCCGCGCTGTTTGCGTTGGGGGAATGCCAGCTTCTCTTTACGCCACACGCTCTCATCTGCTTCACGCACACATATACAGCCAATTAATTTATGGAGATTTGAGTGGATAGTCTTCATACTGCATTAGTTGTAATCACAACCACATTTCCAGCTGCCCCGTTATTTTTGAACGTGTCCCCCCTTTTTCCCCGTTGGATTACAAAAACATTTTCGGTCTCGTTCCAGTCTTGTGATTTACGTATTTGCATTTTTCACATTCACTTTAAATAGGTCTGTGGTGTGGCAAGCATAGTGCAAAATTCCACCGGCGGCAGCAAGAGCAGTATTTTGGCATTTATAATAGAATGTTAGTAAAGTTTGCTCGAATGCTCATTTAGGATTTGTGCCCAGCCTCCATCCATCCGGCAGTATAAATGTGTACATCACAGTCGAATCAGCAGCCACATCGTGTGTAGTGGGGTAAAATGTGAGTACCACTTCCAAGACGTCTGGCCAGCCTCCAAGCATAGGCCAAGTACCTTCCAAAGAGCCTCTCTAGGTCCCCTCTACTGGAGACCTCTCCACCAGTATGATAGTGTCGTAAACGAAATTTGTGGAGCTGCACCATTAACTCTTATTTTAAATATGGGACGGAGGTCACGTTAACTCTGATTCGTTGGTACCGAATTTAAGAAATGTTATACATGCCCAACAGATCTGTACATTTGAACCTTTGCTAATTGAATTAACATGAGCAAATTGTGTCAAAGAATTTGTAAATCCACTGAAATCAGAAATCGTCCATTGTACCTCTTTGAAATGTAAAACTATCTTTTGCATTACTATAATGGCTACTTGTTTGCCATACGAGATTTATAACTTTACATAGCCTTTTTTTAGGATGGAGGGTTTTGCCACACTGCGATTTAGGAAGTCACCACGCGGATCTGTGTTGGATCGTGCAGGCAAGCACCATGGTTGTGGAGAGCATAATAGAACAACTGATTTAGCTGGACTGCTTTCATACCTACAAATGTTGATTTTTGAGCCATTGCCATTGCAGATTAATATTTGCAGCAGTGCTTTGAAGAGATAGCACCTGTGACAGAAGATGGACCTATACGACCCACAAACCCTGGGCTTAGTAGTCTTTGGGGCATTCATGCTGGTGTCAGCGCTGGGAATATTTCTTGTTTCCACATTCTCAATGAAGGAGACCTCTTTTGAGGAGGCCCTTGCAGCCCAGAAGAAGCAAGATAAATCCCTTTTGTTTAAATCTGGCGATAAGAAGAAGAAGGACAAGGTGATGGACAAGCCCAAGAAGAAGAAGAAAGACGAGAAGCCCAATGGCCAAGTGGTGGATGGAGAAGCCGAAATGCTGATGGTTGATGTTGAAGAGGTCAAGCTTGAGTCCGCACCCATTGTTTCTTCAATACCATCTCAAGACATAGGGACCAAGGACAAGAAGAAGAGGCAGGCTGACAAGAAGGTTGGAAAGGCCGAGCAATCTGCTGAAGTTTCACCACCAATGGGGCCTACTGGAAAGGTTAATCATCAGACTGGACCAGCTCAAGGAAAGAAATCTGAAGGTATTTGTCAAATGTGAATAATATTACTCTTGGGCAACTTTAATGAATTTGTTTAGTATCGGGAAGCAGTTTGTGTGGAGTAGGTAATGCATTGAAAATATATCTAATATACACACTGTAATTATTTGTATTATCCATAAAATATTTTATTCTTTTTTGCCATAATATTTAACTTTTTGAAATATTGTATAGTAAAAGTAATGTATTTTTGGTTGTAAGTACAACACTAAAAATGCGTTGGTCATTCTTTAATAGTACCTCTGAAGAAGCAGGAAGTCACATCTCAAGAAGTTCAAAAAAAGAGTCCTGACCTTGTCAACTCCAAGAAGAAACCAGGTGCCGACAAAAAGGCAAAATCCGACAATTCTGAACCAGCCCCAGTCATTCACACTAAATTGGCTTCCACTGTGACCTCGGCACCACCTCCGGCCAAACCCCAGAACATCACCCACCAAATTGTCACCGCGCCTGCTGCAGCGGCTAAAGTACCACAGATAGTGGAAAAGGTCGCGGCCCCCGTGTCTAAAGCAGATGCATCACCAGCGCCTGCCCCTGCTGTGGAAGAAATTAAGGTAGCAGTGGAGGAAGCCAAGGCAACCGTCGCCACCGAACCTGCCGCAAAGAAAAAGGCGAGCAGCAAGAAGGGTAAGAGTGAGACCGGTAAGGTTATAGATTAATTAACGTTTGTTCATATTTACTTGCCCATTGTGCAGATTATTGGGTTTTTTGATGACCGGTTTTGTCAGATGAAGTGATGGGTAATGACCGTACAATACGAATGGTCAAAATGTTAATAGTCTGATATCAAAGGGCAGTTTTGATGTCAGGGTATGATTCGCAAAGTTTGGTGTTGAAATTATTGAGTACGGCATTAAAATATTTAGTCCTTTTTGGTTCCTTATTTTGAACTTGGTAAGTGAGTGCAATATTGGCTGTTCATTCAAAGTCCCCAAAAACATTACAGTTCAACATTTAATCGTGCATTTTTATGTTGACACTAACTTTACAGTAGGTTTGTTTGAGCTTGTGGTGTACACATTGGTTAGCCAGATGTGGTCGGTGCGTGCAATCGCAGTATAGCTCCATATCCGCTTGTCGCGCCACGCGGCATGCATGCAAAGAACTTCTTTGCTTTCGGAATTCTGCTTCAAACTTAACAATACGCGGCATTGGTTTATTATACAAGTGTATATGTAGTGTTTCAAAGATATTAAACAGTCAATGTATACTGAAGACTTTACAAATTACTTTTATTACAGTTAAAGGTGAAATACGTACTATATATTGGATTTCCTGTAGAAATATAATTTTAATATATCTGCATCTCAAATGTTTAAAAGTAGTGCTAAAGAAGACTTTGCTAATTCCACCAGTTGGAAATAATGTTTGTAGATGTTTAAACATGTATAACACCGTGTCACGTTTGAAAAAACACAACCTGTACAAATGGCTTAGTAGCGTGCGTTTTTTTAAATACTTTGAACCACGTTAAATTTGCTGTAGATGTGGAGCGCCTATATATAGTGGCGTTTTAGATTAAGGAACTGCGGACATGTGGAATAGATTCCGGGCGAGCACTGACGTGGCACATTTGCACTCGTGGGACTGTGCAGACTCGCAGGGGAACACATGGTCAACGGAAAGAATGAGACCATTGCAAATGCTGGAATTTATTTCAGCTTAGCTGTCTGGAAGCATATTTAAGTTTATTTTTTTGCGACAGTATTGCACTGCATTTCGAATGTTGTGCTTATTTCTAACTCAAGTTAATTCATGGCCATCTAATTTGATTTTTAAAAATTGTCACCTTCATGCAATGAAGTGGAATTAAGAGCACATATTTACGGCTAGCTTTTAAGAAGCACATGTTTTCCCATTTATTTCAAATGTGTTGGCTTTGGCAATATAGCCGTGTCAACCGGATCCATTGTTGCTATGAGACGGTGAATTGAGAGTGTCTGATCCAGGATGTTTGCTCTTTATTCAGATTGTTTGGCCTGCAAGCAGTGTGCACAACGCTTATCTGCTGCATACGACAACTTCCCTTCTTGCTCCTGTTACTCCCAGGCTTGCCATCACAAATTATACTCTGGATAGTTTTTTTAATATTTATTGCACTTAGTAATGTAAGGTCTGTGGTATTTCGTTCATTTTCAATGCGCCACCGTGGAATACACCAGATACTAACCACTTCTATGATGATCATTCAATGGTCACAAATGTGTGGTTCCGTATTTCACGTCACTTAGTTGGTTTCTGCTGATGTCATACTTTACTTGAGACTTAGACATTTGTCCATAGACTTACATAAGTGCAGCGCAGGTTGCATTGCACTATACTGTGTTTGTATATTGTTGTAAGAGTGCATTTTTGGCCTTAGCTGTTTATCTTTTTGTGGGAAGTTTTAATGATTTTATTCTCACTCCTGTACTGTATGAACAACAGCTTTTTTTTTTCGAAATCTGGGCTCTTAACAATAATTGTTGTAAAATAGACTTTTAAACCCTACATGAATTAACGTGCCAGTTATTTTTGTTGCATCTCTGAACGCCTATGTTATTTGGCCACTAAGCCAGTGTCTTGTCACCAGATCTCCAGTGCTCCGTCTGTGTGTTCGACAGAAATTAGTGGTGCAGGGCACTGGATAAAGGGTAACATGAGGAAGTTGTGACCAGAATACAGTGCTGTTGAGCATAGTTATGAGCTTACTTTTTGTTGGTAAATAGCTTTGTGTAAGACAAAGGGTGTCTTTTTTTAGTGACTGAGACTTGACCATAATTCTTTTACCTAATAACAGCGTAATCTTTTACCAAAAGACTTTTAAGCTCATGAAGGATTCACCAATCCTCGGTGTATAAAGTGTATTAAGTAATCAGAGTGCGGATTATACGATGAAAAGTTATATTTATTTGTGTTCACTAACAAATTCCCATCTATTTCATATATTGGGTTTCTTTACGAATGTGCACAAGCCGTTTCGACGCATGCATCTGTTGAGAATGTAACATCTGGCATTTACCGTTGAGCTATGTGTATCGTTTGGATCTGATTTACATCTCATTTAATTTTACGTACAGTAATCGCCAAAGAGGGTTTACTCATACATAGCTTCTCGAAAATTGTTAACAAACGACTTAAAAGTGGTTATGGTCATCGTCAGTTAGTTTTGCAGATTGCATTCTAAACGTCCCCTCTGCAAGTAAACTGTAATTTTGCATAGAAAGTCACCTGCCGATATTATGTATTTACTCAGCGGTGGTTTGCTTTATTGTCGTTGGACAGTGTTTTATGTGCATCGGCTGATAAGGTTAATGTTTAACGTAATATACAATGGCAAATGAGGCGTAGACCTACTTCAGTAGAAAATCTGTATTGTGGCGTGGCGAGCAGAATACTCTTGCCAGCATGTTTGGCATTAGAAAGGTACAACGTTAAATTGAACACCACTCTTAAAGTATCTACCACCGTTGACCTTGTATTGCCATTGCAGAGATAATATTTGGCATTGTGTATTTGTATCGTAGTAAAAAAAAATTGAAATTTGAAAAAAAAATGTAATTCGGTGTGGAGATCCTAACCAGTTCTGGGAAAAAAAATATATGTTACACCATAGGCTGGTTAATCAGATAAGACCAACTTTTTTGTAGCGTTTAACAGCGTTAATCACAATATTGTGCGTATTGTACTCAAGCAGACATTGACAAGCGCTTCTGACAACACATTAAAACGTTTATTTGTCAAATTTTAATGTAAAGTTAAACGCGTTATTGACACTGCTCAGCCCATCCTTGATTTAATTAAGTTGATGGCATCTAAATGTGTTAAACAGTTTAGCTCAATGTTTAATTAAAACGTTTAACTTTAAAAGCAATGTTTTTTATTTTAACAGTATTCTGCGGGCTTTGTATGCTTGGCTAGTCATTAAATCTTAAGCCCAATATTTATGCCTCAGCTCTAATTGACAGGTCACTGTGCCACAACTAAGGCTTGGGTATATTGAATAATTCATGTCCTATCCTTTTCAAATTATTCCAACTTAACGATATCTTACGTTTGAAATGGGTTGTTTCATAGTGTAAATATATACTTCACTCTGTAATAAACTGGTATGGAATTTGTAAGTTATAATAATTTAAGTCATTTGTTTCTCCATAATTATATGAACGTGTAAGGATTCTAGCTTATATATAGGAGCACATACTGTGCATGGACTATTAATACAGTATTAGCCAGAGGTAATCTTCACTTGCAGAAATTATGCGCCCCAGCTGGTTTGACATTCACTTGACAGCACGATATTATTTGTTAATAGCAAAATATATACCTTTTACTGCCATCCACCATACTCATGCCATCCTTATTATACCACGTACGTTTAATTGTAAATGAAAGGGTCATCAGACCCTTTCATGAAAGGGTTACTGAACCTTTTCATTTACATGTGTGTTGAGAAATATTTATACGTATTATAGGCTGTGTGATTAGATGATTGTATTGTAAGAGGAACCATGATTATGTTGGTGCCCATGATTCTTAACCTGAATGTTGCATGTTTTATAAATTATAGTATCTCTTCTGTACCTTGTCAATACTAGTCTGCAGACGTTTGCTCTGTGTTTAGACCACTGTTAAGCTCCAAATAGTCATTGAACAACATATGGTGGAGTGAAAAGTGGGTTATTTCACATTTTTTATTGGTGTGTGAGACCACTGCATACCTGACTCCCCATTTCTTTCATGTCCTTGTCAAAATATGTGCAAATGTTCACTGGAACTGTACTTCAGTTGGGTGGGTCTGTTGCTTGATATATGCATAAAAATACATTAACGTTTGTTGGACTAATGTTTTGTTGTTACAGTCCCTTTGTGTACAGTGTGGATATTTTTCAGTTTTTTGGTGCAAATAACAAGGAAATGAGCAAGAAGAATGTAATTTTAAGAATTCCTCAGTCTTTGAAATTGAAGTCAGCAGTCACATTCCATACCAAAATACAGTGTGCTCTTTAATGACTTTTCTTAAATCTTTCATGATCATATTTATATTCATGGGTGAAGTTTAGTAAAACAGAGTTATGGATTAAATCACAGATATAATTCAAAATCTTAAATTTTAAAACTCTTACTCACACGATGAAGCCGATCATATAAATTCGTCACTTGGGCAAAAAAATGCTAATTGATTTTTTTTTTTCAGAAAACCGGCATATTGAAAAGCATGCAAAATTTAGGTAGTCGGATGTTAAGGAAAGCTTAGCTCTCATGAAAGAGCTTCTTAATGTGGCTCCTTGAGAGTAGGTAGCATAACATCAGGTCATACATTGATGTGTACTGTCATCATAATAATGATAACATTATTTATGCTCCATGGCAATGTAATTGTCACGATTCAGTGTCGAGGTGTGATATGTTATTGTGATAAATAGTAGTGCACCTAATGGTGATGGGGTGACCTGAAACAATTACATACAGCATACGACGACAAAACCGATATTTATTCTTTTCTGCAGAGGAATTAGTTTTTAGCTTGAGGATTGACATACCTGTATATCAATTAACAATTTCACTGATACATATATATTTATTTTGAAAATGTACAGCTGTTAGTTTTAAAGAGGAACCACATCGATTTTTGTGGCATAATAAAATATATCCAGTTACCAACTGTAATGAAATAGAAATCTTGAATGCTAAATGAGTCATGCATGGCTTTGAACGAACGTGGATATGTTTTTTTCTCTAAGACACAAAAAAGCACACACCAGCCACATTTAGGAAGGCCATGAAAAACACTATTGCGTTGTGCGCATTTTGACAGCACAACTAAACCTTTCATTGATAAATGCAGTTCCTTAATTAGCACTTACTCAAGTCCTTGATTTTTGAGAAGTGTGACGTGTTTTAATATTAACTATGTTAATTTCAGCAAGCCCAGCCTGTTAACATTGTACAGACTAGCTTTTTTCTGCCGGCTGTCGTGAATGAGGAACTAAATCGTATCTATAACAGCTGTTATTTTTCAGACATTGGTAAAACCTTGGGCAACTCTTCCACCTGTGTGGTAGAAAATGACGAACAAAGTTCAAATGTTAGTGTCTTCTTCCTCTTCCATCTGTTAAAATATATGCAGTATTTTGTTAATTACAATGGTGTTTACATTTCTTTGGAGTGATACCAAAAAGTACCACTGCCCTAAACATTCAAAGAACCATAGTATATGTTTCCCTACACCTGAATAGTGCACATCTGTGAAATAATTACTAGTACATGTTATCTACTGGAGAAAGTGTCGTTCATAATTTTCATGTATTAAGTACTGCAATATCTCATATGGTAACAAAAGGTCATACACATTTGTGCCAGACCACATCGTTTATTGTTTGCCATGCTTTTCATTTGATTTTAATTATCATTACATTTGTATATGCTACTATACCTTCATGCCTACTTGGTCCACTTTGCTATGGTCTCCATGGACAATTAGGTGGCGCTTGCATCCCACTGATTGGTTGCAGCCCACCAGTTTAAAATGGTGGCTCTATATAATGCAACACCACCCGCCGATATCTAAGCAGTGCTGGTTAATGCCATCTCCTCATTATCTGGACTACTCGTGGTCTCGTGATATGAAAAGCGATTTAAAAAACAATCAAAAGATTACTTTGTAAAACCACGAGGAAAAGAAAGAATAAATTGGCTGTTTTTCACAATTTCTGTCGGTGACAAATTGCACTTCGATGATTGCTTCGAGAAGCTACTCTCTCGGGACAGCCGCATCGATCGCTCCCTCTCTCTCCATCACGACCTTTCGCTTCACGTTAGAGGCATCCTTAACTACATCTAAATAGGAGTGACACACACGGCGCCTGATGATGCCTCTAACGTGTGAGGCGAAACGTCGCAATGGAGAGCAGGAGCGATCGATGCGGCTGTCCCAAGAGAGCAGCTCTTCGAAGCAATCATCATACATCGAACCGTGAAAAGCCTACATCATTACAAATTGCACATATTAATATTTTATTGCGAACCAGTATTGTTTTGCTCGTATATTTTAGATGCTGTAGTATTTCGGACTTAATTTTTAATCCGCAGAGGAAAGTCTTTCCCAATAGACTAAAATATATCTCTGCTTATGTATAACCCCTGAAACAAAAGGCCTTAAATAATGAGTCCATCGAATACATTGAGAAGTGCGTGATCATATTTGCTTTTGTGGTTCATGGAGTCCAGGTGTTCGACAAGCATCAGTGTGAAACGATGTGCTTTCACATGGCTGTGCTCAGGTACAGCAGAAGGCCACGTTGCAGTCCCCTACAGAACACTGCTGGACATTGTGGCCGGGATGGTGTTCAGTCAGGGCGAGGCTGAAAGACTCGTAGAAGTGCTGACAGAGAAGACTGGAGGGCGAATGCAAGGCACCTGGCACATGGTAATGTCAGCCATACCAATAATGATATCAATGATATTTGTCATCAGCCTGTAACTTACTACTGCTGGGAAAATGCGTTCTCAAGTTTTTTTCACTCCTATATTTCATCTGTTGTGCCTATTCAATAGTACCCCCTGCTTTATCTGTGCAGTGCTTTGTGACCCTTGGGTGAAAGGCGCTTTAGAAATGCAAATATATCATTTTATCTTGCTATCTTGTCTGCGTCTTTGCCTTCTCTTAGCATCTACTCCGTGGTGAATTATCTCAATGTAACCTGATAATTTTAAGGAATGGAATGTTATATAAAGTATCTATTTTGAAGTCTTGCATAATGGTTGAACCATGTTCGTTGAGGCATCGCCAGATGAGATATTTTTGCAGGACATCTGAAATCCTTCCATATGATATTTTTGCTTTACACACTAGGCAGAGCAGTTTGCATTATGCCCTGGTAGCAATAAATGTTTCCCGTATAGCCATGAAAGGTCTTTTTTTAGCCCTAAGAACTTTAAAGTTACCAAACTAAGTCAAACACCAAATTAAACATCATGACTTCTTCATGCAGTCTTTGGTGACTGGGCTGCAACTATAATGCCGTTACACTTGAGAACACCGTTTAATTACAGGAACCTACCAATATTTAAAGAACAGGTAAAAAACTGCCAGCTTGGTGCTTTGACCCTAGAGCCATCTGACCACCACAGATATGGACAAATAGAATTTGAGACAGGCTTTCATTACAAATACCGCAAAAGGCTTGGCATCTCCTCTGTAGTACTGTGGTTTACATGCTTTTTGTAATTTTCTCTACATATTAAATAGCCAGCTATTGGAATTGACTATCCATACTTTTAGAATTGGCTCCTTGGCAAGTGCACGGACTATATAAGGCCTGCAGGAAGTTAATAACAATGACGAAAATAGTGCTAATAGTTCAATACAAGTCTTTGTTACACCACACTATCCATAATTAATGGTACAGGCTCACCACCGTAACTTGAGTTGCTTACAAAATACACAATCACTCAAGTACTTTCAGAGGTGTTCAATTTTTTTGTTGACGTGCAAGTGACACATCAGTTTCCCACCGCACGAATGTGCAAACAGTTGCGTATCACTCATTGTTAAATCTGACTGCTGGTATTAAAATTAATTGTCAGTACTGTGACCTCCATAAGCATTTGTGCATGGCTGGTTGCATACTCGGCTTTGATCAGAGCTGTGATTTTGTTTCACAGATGTAATCGTTCATCTTGAACGCCAGTGTATATTGCCCTCAGATTTGTGTTCTATAAGGCTGTAGGTGTTTGCCGAGTACTCTAGTCTCCTCTCACCGTCCACAGACACGCCACTGTCTAAGCCATTTGGCCTGCTGAGTAAAGTGGTGCTGCGATGTACTGGTGTAACAGCCTGGTTATTCCCCTGCCTTGCATCCGTCCGTGGGGCCAGGATAGGCTCCAGCCCCGTGACCTTGTATGGAATTAAGTGGGTATTGATAATGAATGAAGGCTCTGTAGAGCCAAATGTTCAACAGATTCACAGCTTAAAGGATCAGTTATGATGAAAAGTCTCCTGCTCTGGTGTGGCCACTGGTGTCAGAGGCACAGACCAAATATGTTTACTGATTACATGAATTCACATCAAATAAAGTGGGTATTTGGGTACATGTGCTTGGGCTCCCAAACTGACAGTTGAACCTTGCTAGGCCTACACTACCACGTGCATGTACAATGGTCTAGATTTATAGGCAAGATTGCAAGGCAATGAAAATGTATTGTAAAGAAGACCTGCTACCTCTGACGTCAAACTGCAGTGATGTGCATGTGCCTCGTTGTTCTTCCGTTAAATATTTACTCACCAATGTTGCTCTGCATGCTCTATTATCAAAATATCTTTTAGTGTATGCTTTAAAACATGTTAATAGTAATGCATCTTTCTCTGGTCTTTTGTTTTTATAGAAAACTACCTTGTTAGGTGTTTGGTTGCCATGGCTTTAAAACTGTTGTGTTATACTGTAGGTAATGCTGCAGTTAATTGACCTCTTGGACACCTAGGGCTAATTTAAGCCTTAGACTTTGCGCTTCAACAAAAGTATTGTCACCTTCAGACTGCACAAACCAGTTTCTGCTTTCAATTCATTGATATTTTAGAGTATTATAGATTTGCTGTACATGTAACAATGCATCAAGTCATCAATGCAATATTTAATACATGATACGTGCATGGAATCACAAGTATATAGCAATTAGTTATTCAAATAGTAAAATACAAATCATATGCAGTGAAAGTGCAAATCACATGTAATACATTTTAAAATCAATTTGTGATCCTTAATTTTAGCAATTAATTGAATCATGATAGAAGTTACAAGGGGTGTGAATCATTACATTGCTAATTACAGAATTAAAAGGCTTCACTTTCATAGACTTCATAACATGGGCAGTAATAAAACAATATTGCTTAAAATACTATGACTATGGTGGGTTGTCACAATTGGACTCAAAAAATAAATATTTATTTCCCTTCATAAAAAAAGCAGTCTTTGTGCTAAAGCTCCTCTGTATATAGCAAACTGCAGAATAACCCACATTACATTTATAGAGCTGTGAAAACCTGCATCAGCAAATTTATAGTCATTATTTAATTTAATTGAGCTACTCTGATGTTGACATGCCATTCACTCCACAGCTCTGTGCAGTGCTTTGTCACCCTTGGGTGAAAAACGCTATAGAAATGCAAATATTATTATATATGTGAGTACTAGAACTACACTAATGCCATGTGTTGCTTTCATAATGTTAAAGTGGTTAACGTGTTTTGGCTGTATACCTCCTATATTTTATCTGGTTATCCAGTTTCTTTTTTACGTTGTTGGTTGCTGAGTTTATTGCAACGCAGAAATCTTGCATACAGATCTTGGAAGCTCACTGGGTAATTTTTGCTGTAATAATAAACATCTGTCTTTGCGGAATGGGCACAGGCTAGTGCTAAGGGAGACCCAGTGGCAGCTGTGAAGAAACAACTGGAGGAGAGAGACAAGCAGCTGTCAACTGAAAGAGAGGAGGCAACTGCTGCCAAGGCCAAGCTGAAGCAGCTGACACAGGTGAGTCACGAGATGGATACTTCTGTATCTGTGGTTTGGCGGTGTGAGTGAACTATAAAGTATAAGTAGAACAGGTTTTTACCATTTCTGGCAATTATGCAGGTGTTAAGATCTTTAAACACCAAAATAAACACATTTGACAATGTGTCTAGCTTGCAAAAGCCACACATACTTGTGGCAAAATATGCAAACAGGAAGCTTTGATAACATATGCATTGTCCTTCAAACTGATTGGCCGACACCAGATACAAGCCATGTGTCTAGTGTGGCTTTTGCAAACTAGACACATTGTCAAATGTGTCTATTTTGGTGTTTTAAGATCTTAACACTTGCATAATTGCCAGAAATGGTAAAAACCTGTTCTACTTATTACTTATGTACACTGGCAAAAAGTACCCATAACGTATAAAGTATAAGTTACTATATTACGATTTCAGCAGTTTGTTATTTTGCTCTTAGTTAATGGGTAATTAATATAAACCCTTTGTGACATTTTGCAGTTAATTGGGGTAATGCTTGCATTGTATTCCTCCACTTACCGTAGCCTTGTGATGTATTGTGGAGGCATTTCCCAGAAGCTTGACAGTGGACTATTATGGGCTAGATTCACTTCTTAGTTGTTTTTTAAAAGGTCTCGGTCTCCGTTTTGTCCAACTTTTGATAAAAATTGTGACCATGTACAGCTTTGGCAATCACACGTATTGACTAATGGTTCTGCAGGAGGTGACGGCAGAGCGGGGGAAGTGGACGGCCCTGGAGACCAAGCTTCGTCAGCAAGCAAATGACAAGGAGAGTGAAGCCAAGGCCCTGCAGGCACGCATGCAGGCTAGCTACGAAGACCACACAAGGGAGACACAGCAGCTGCAAGCCAAGGTGATCCACATGTTGAGAGGTGGCTCTACAAGAAAGTGCAACTTCACAGTGTCATGTGCATGTCTCCACTGTTCTATTGGTGTGGCTTTTCACTCAATGTTTGAGAATTACTTTCAAGAGCCCATCTTTCAGAATTGCTTTGTCAAACATTCCTCCTCTTTCTTTTTAGCAAGAGCAATTCTTTTCCACCCCATTGTCTGCAGTTTCAAACACAACTATATATCTTTAGATATCTTTAGATACAGCATGGTGGTGCAGTAATGACACTTGTGCCTCACCACAAGAAGGACCTGGGTTTAGTTCCTGACTCAAGCACCATTCTGTGTTGCGTTTGTATGCTCTCTGCCTGTGCTGCATAGGTTTTTCCCAGGTTATCTGGTTTTCCTACCGTAGCTAAAAGCATACAATGTGATTTTGTGATCAAACATACTCGTATACTCCCTGAAAACTCATTGGGTTCTGTTTGGCTTTTCTGGGTAATAAGTAATTATTGTCCTCAGCACGTTTATGTTTGCTTACTTGAATGTGTTTTAGCCTTTTCATATTTTGGACAATCAGTGTTTGAGTTGTGTGTTTTGAATGTAGATTTAAATGCAATTGGGGTTTATAAAGTAAATGGATATTTATTCGTACAGTAATCAATGGTGATGACTTTAGCATTTAATTTGAGAATGTGATGCTTATACGATTCAAAATGTAATGATTAAGGGGTGAGAGGAAACAGCAGATAGGTGGGGAGGGGGAAAGACAGCCACGTAGTTAACTGGCACGAACATTTGCCAGGCACGACACCCTATATGTTATAGCGTTATTGGCCAATTCATTTATGAGTGTTTTATATGTGGGAGGAAACTGGAAAATCATGAGGAAACCCATGCATAACATGGAGAGAAAATACAAACGCCACACAGAAAGGTGCCCGAGGTGGGAATCGAACTGTCTTTGTTGGTGTGATGCACAGATCTTACTACTGTGCCACCCTTGTGAACAAAATAATGAAGCCACTTTATTGATCAACAGGTTGTGGGTAGTACGTTAAAGTGTGAGTACTTTCACTTCCTCCATGATGTCTGTTCAGTGTGGACGGGAAGGCCAAATGCCTTGAAGAGGGAGTCTCCACCATTGTTTTATTGGCGATACAGCAGTGGAATAAGGAAGGAATTTTAGAGCTTTATCCATACCTTCATTTATAATTCTTATGGAAACCCTATATAATATTAATTGCATTTATAGAGCGCTTTTCACCCGAGGGTCACAAAGCGCTGCACAGACTTGCGGAGAGAACGGCACGTCAACGACAGAACGGCAAATCAGCAACAGTAACGTTTTTTTTTACAAATCCGAGCTGTGGAGAGAATGGCATGTCAACAGCAGCACCAGGACAGTTCAATTGAAAGTCAAATAGTAGCGATAAATTATTGGACATAGCAGAAAAGTAAATCTTCAACAAACAAAGAAGGAACAAATGTTCCCGAGCAGGCGCAGCTCAGAAGAGAGCCAATGGCATGGCACCACTGAGCCGCATTAGTCCAAGCCGGAGGAAGGAATAAATGTTTTATACATGGATAAGGGTGGAAGAGTATAATGTTGAGTTAATGTCCTACAGACCAGCAATATTAAACAATTTGCTATTCTTTAGCACACCATTTTTTTTAGCGCTGCTCTTTTGTATGTGAGATAGTCAAGACGTATCACAATTTCACGTACTGTACTGCACCGCGAGCTTTTGTTAACAGCGCTGGTTGGTGCGCTACAAGTACGTCTAGAAGAGAGCTTTCAGTCAGCCAAGCGATTTAAATGACAGTGAATTTGCTGTCGAGGGGCGATGTGGAGCATTTCCTGTTACTTATTCCAGAGCATATTTCTGTTTGGCCATGATGAGCATATTCTCGTGCTGTCTATTTCTGAATGGTGCACCAGTTAATGTCTTTAGTGAAACAAACTTTGTGCCGACACTTTCGGTGAATAGCGATAGTATAATAGAAAATATGAACATTTAAACATCAAATTTTTACATGTAAAAAATATGCAGTAAAATGTTATCAGCCCTAACAGTGACTTACAATATCAGTGTACGGAAATAAACATCTAAATCCATGTAGCACTATAACAGGCTTCCAGCTGTGTTCTTGGTTCATGTGGTTTCCTGATTACAAATTGGGGGCATGTTTAGGATGATGATCATTATTCAGAGGGACAAGTTTAAAATCCTAAAATACGTTCATGGATATGTGTATATTCACTGCTGGGTTTTTTTTAAGTGTTGATGCTGTAGCGTTGATTTATCGCATGTTGGCATGTGTGCTCATGGTGTGTATTTAGATGTACTTGTACATGTTACATTGTTTATATTTTAAAGATGTTTGTATATAAGCGTTTCTAAACGTGGGGAGTAGTTGTGTAGTGGCAAGCCTACTGCACGACGCACCCAGCGATTCTCGCTAACGGTAATGCCAATGACAATTTTCTGAATCGGTTCAGAGCCTCCTGTAGGTCGACTCGGCCTCAAACGAGTACCTGGTGCAGTGTTTAAACATTGGCACTGGGAATACAAAGGCGGCCGGGTGTGGTGCTGGCCACCCCTCGCCTCCTGTACCATACTGGCCTTTATAGATGCTCGCTAAGAACACTTGACCTCAGACTATATCAAGGTTATACTGGGGATATTTGTCTTTGTAAACGTGTGTTGCTGTATAAATGTTTCCGCGACTGTACTTTAATACATTTTGTCAATGACGTGCGCGAAATGCAGTCTCCCGGGCAACTGAATCTGTTTATTATCAACAGGTTAAACAAACAGTTAAATCATCTTTGTCTGCATATAATGATGTTTTCTGCCATTAGCTAGTCCGTCTTAATTATTATTTGACCAGTGAGATAATGTTCGATATTAATGATAATGTCTTATTCGAAGAGCAGCTTTGGCTATGATAGTTGCAGTGGCATGATGATGATTACAATTTATGGATGGTGCAGCTCATGCTTAAAAGTTGATATTAAGCTCAACATACCGATTTATGTTTAACTTGGCTAATCAGATAATACACGTTGGTGATTGTGGCTCTTGATAATCGATATTTGATACATTGAAAATCCTTTTCAATAACAATGTTTAATTTAAATAGATTAATTTCCTAGGGGTCCTTAAACCTAAAAAAAACCTCCAAAAAAACGTTATTGCTGATTTGTAATGATGTAGGTTTTCACGGCTCGATGCATGATGATTGCTTCGAAAAGCTGCTCTCTCGGGACAGCCGCGTCGTTCACTTCCTCTTTCCACCTCGCGACATTTCGCCTCACACGTTAGAGGCATCCTCAGGCATAGTGTGCGTGTGCTGTGTGTGTGACTCCTATTCATATGTAGGTACTATGTATGTGTTGTCACCTCCACAGAGTTGCTGCATTCCAGGATCAATGGACGACTGCCGGGGTCCACTTGAAAGGGTTTCATTGTCCTGCTCACACCCCGGAATCACATTCACCCCATCCTGTTCCACCTGTGACTAACTTCCTAGTTTGCATCTCATGAAAGAAGTTCCCAAACACTTGGTGATTCCCCTCTGATGTCCGGATTTTAGAGCTCTGTATGTGTTACTGACTTTAATGACTGGCCTCCAGGTTTGGCTAAGCTTTATCCTCATTTCTTGTTTGCGGTTCATAGTCTTTTCTGTCTTGTGAATCTCAATTGCTTCACGAATTAATCTTGGACCTTTATGGTGGATGGCTGCTAGTACTCGCATCTTGTCAAAATCGATTGTGTTGTTTATCTACACTGTGCTGCCGTTGCTGATTTATCCGTATGCAGCAAACGTACTGCTGCCTCGTGTTCTTTCTTGTGGATATTTTCTTCCAGGAAGAACAATAGAATCAGCAACCGCAGCACACGTAGACAAACAACACAAAATCGATTTTGACAAGATGCGAGTTTCTAGCAGCCATCCGCCATAAAGCTTAAAGATTTATTCGTGAAGCAATCGAGATTCACAAGACAGAAAGACCATGAACCGCAAACAAGAAATGAGGATGAAGCTCAGCCAAACCTGGAGGCCAGTCATTGAAGTCAGTAGTGCATAGATATAGACCTCTGATATCGGAACATCAGAGGGGAATCACCAAGTGCTTGGGAACTTCTTTCATGAGATGCAAATTAGGAAATTAGTCACAGGTGGAACAGGATGGGGTTAATGTGATTCCGTGGTGTGAGCAGGACAATGAAACCTTTTCAAGTGGACCCCGACAGTCGTCCATTGATCCTGGAATGCAGCAACTCTGTGGAGGCGACTCAACACAAACATTGTACCTACATATAAATAGGAGTCACGCACACGACCCATGCATACTGCGCATGAGGATGCCTCTAACATGTGAGGTGAAACGTCGCGAGGTGGAGAAAGTAAGCAAACGACGCGGCTGTCCCGAGATAGCAGCTTTTCGAAGCAATCGTTATTGCTGATTTGCCATTCTTATCTAGTTGTTGATGTGCCGTTCTCTTCGCAGCTCTGTGCAGCGATTTGTGACCCTCGGGTGAAAGACGTTATATAAATGCAATTATTATTAATTGGAAGATTTTGTTTGTGGAAGAACTCACTGGCTCTGAGGAAATTTGGACGTCTGGCTTAAGTGAAAAAAAAATGTTTCGTTTACAATGCTCATCCAAAAATACACGTCTTGTGGGTATACACTTGTGCTTGATACTTAACAAAAAACCTACTTGCCCAGGGTTGTTCATGCTAATGCGGTTTCAAGAAAAACTTTACTGCTCTTCATCGTAATTGAGGCTGACCAAAGTGGCTGAGAGAAGGTATTTAAAAAAGCAAAGAGGAAGACATTACAAATCTGAAATGAAAACTTAACTTATTATTATATTGCTGCTGATTGAATTTTGTCTGCATGTTGTACGAGATGTTGGAAATTGCTCTCACTAGCCACTCACAATGCAAAGAGGACCTACAGTTGATGGACTTTTTCAGCACTGATGACATCGTCCAACCAAAGGAACAGATCCATCACTGATTGACAATTGTGAAGAGGTGGATTTGATGATGATGGTGTCGTGTGTGTTGGGATTCAGGTGCGCGAGTTGCAGCAGGAGCTTGACACGAGCTTGACCAACCTGCGCAAGGACAACACCATTCTGAGGGAGGCACTCACCAACTCCACCAGCCAGTTGGACAGCAAGTAAGGCATACATATATAGTACTCTATTTACACTTTACATAAATACATAATAAACTTTCATCGTTGCAGCTCAGAATCCTATATAGTTACAAAATTACATCAAAGAATGGAGAGAAAGAACTTGTGAACAAGGTTACTTAGTTCAGATATCAACAATTACATAAAAGTATGCCTTGTGCTCACCAAATGTATAAGCTCTTCACATTACTAGCATTTTAAATCATCATGTATGGGCAGCCAGCCAACAGTCTTTCTTTCAAGCTCTTCATACTATCTTTTAAGTATTTACACTGCCTTTAAACATTGCTTCTTGAAAAACTTTACTCATAACTAAAGGTTGCGAAGTCTTTAAATGATCAAAATGTTATCTAATGTAGGTTTTCACTGGTTAATCCATGAGCGTGAACAAAATGCTTGAAATACTGTATTCTCGGGCAGTCACCGAAAAACATTGTCCACCTACTGATAATGAGCTTACAGCCATACGTGTGCATCATAGGGCCAATGCAGAGCTGGCAAAACTGCGGCAGGATTGTGCTCGGTTGACCAAAGAGCTGCATGACAAGACAATGAACCAGCAGAAGGAGGACAAGCAGAAGGAAACAATTGCTGGCTATGAGCAGCAGATTGCTCAGCTCAAGGTGAGTTTTAATGGAACACCTCTAATAGCTATAACAATATGTGACCGTTGCACTAACATTTCTTTTGCTTCCGGTCTGTTTAATCTTGAGACTTTTACAATGAAAATGACAGAATTGTGGTGTAGGCTGAGCCCCCCCCGCCTTGTGCGATGGTTTCTTGGAATCTTTAATTCTCTGTCTATTGATGTAGTTGTAGCTTTACTTATGCATTATATGATTGTTATTTTAAAAAGAGGTAAAAATTCAGCTTCAAACTTGTTTGTCAATTATTGATTGAGATTCACAATGCCTTTGTATAGCTAAATAATATGCAATTAATTGCTGCACGAAGTATAATTATAAGGTATTTAAAACATTTGCAATGTACTTAAAACGTCTTGTTCATGAGTGAAATCGGACTGTATTTGTTTAAATGCAGTGTAATTTTGTTCAGGTCTTCGGTACTTGAACACAGATGTACAATTATTGTGTGTGAGACACAAGTGTTGGCATTAATGATGCATGCTAGAGTCAGCATGTGATTAGGAGACGTACTGGCATTATCAGTACCTGGTGTGCGTTGTTTGAGATAGAAGGAGCAGCAGGAGTCGGTGAGCGTGCTGCAGTCACGTGTGGATGAAATGGCGGCCGAGCTGCGCAAGGCCCAGGCCAGTGTGAGCAGCCTGACCGCTAACGCGGAGAAGAGCAAAGCAGAGCTGCAGTCTTCGCAGCAACAGTTTGGCGGTGGGTCACCCCTCTGCTGTGTTCACTTGCAACGGTGCAGTGGGGTTAGCGCAAAGTGCTATAAAACCCAGAAACCCGAGATGGATTGCCGGCCACGACCAATAACAGTGGCTAATATCAGTACGGAACCTCAGCACCCCCCAAGTTGACCCAACTATAAAATGAGTACCTAGTGCAGTATGTAAACATGAGTATAAAAGAGGCAAGGTTAGCCAGGCATGGTTTAGGTCACTCACCCCCTCGTGTGCTTTGCCGGCCTTCGTATGTACTTGCTAACAGCACTTTTAGGCTATACAGGGGGCTGTCTGTCTACACACACAAACCTATGGGTCCACCTCCATATTTAATCCATTTGCGCAGTAACCCATTCAGGATGCACCCTGATTTCTGCTTTTAGAACCTTACAAATAGGGCTATTACCATTGTCCTGATATGAAAGCTCCATTCGGCTTTCTCATATAGCAGGGCATCACTTAGTGATAGAGAATGGCCTTGAAGAGTGGATGTAACAGAGCTACCTCTTATAACCCTTTTCAGTGGTGTCTCTTCCACACTGAAGGCGGCTGACTTTCCCACATGCCCTGCTGTTCAGTAATATTTGTCAGTGAAACCAATATTTTTAGTTCTGTATTTTAGTATGATTAACAGTGACGAATCACATTTTATGCCATCATAAAATTTGATAGCACCTATTGGTCACTGGGCAGAGCCCATTAATTGTTTACACTTGAACTCGATTTAATGCCGGCATTAAACACAAGGGTCTTGGAGGTGCAGCTTCGTATTCTGATCTTTGAGCCTCCCCACCAACCTCAGAGTGCACACTGATGACCATGGCTTTGTTACTCTTGTCACTTGTCATGTTATAGCCAAAGCTTTTTGTCAGTTTTTCTGTCATCTTAATCACCCCAGGGGGTGCACCCATACATGTCTAATATCTAAAGAGTGCTGTTTGAAAAAGCCGCTGCAAGTAATGTACATAGAAATATTTCTCAGTGCACCTTTCACGTGCACACCTCATGTGTTGGGTGATTTGAAGATGTTCAAGGTACACATTAGCTGTAATTACACATATGGCATAGCTTTAATGACAGTATTTTTCATTTAGTAAAATTACAAGTTTTATACCTATATTCCTAAGTTAATTGGGCTACTATAACATAATTACCTACACAATTTGTAGTGGTATATAAGTCGACATTAATTTTCTAATACTTTAATGTTCAAAATATTGGCTGATTTCTGCTTTCCAAGATAAAAAGAGTCCATTGTTCATCTCATGTACCTGTTAATATGATTTGTAAAACGTTCATATCTCATGCCTGGTCGGAAACAAGACTTGAATACACAAATACTATGATGCTCTTAGTGATGTTAACCACTAATATGTTTGATATCTGTTACTTGGTACGGCTGCTAGCAATTCCAAAGTGATGGTGCATAAAGGCGTACCTTGTGCTTGGGATTTTGCTTGTGTGCGTTTCACACGTTCACGGCATCAGACGTGCAGGGAAAGTTGTCGGCGGCAGAACAGCAAGCGGAGCAGCAGAAGCAGGAGTTGGATAGCCTGAGCGCACAGCTGGCCACCAGCCAGGGCGAGAAAGAGCAGCTGCAGGAGAGGATCTTGTCTGTGGAAGCCCTGCTGCAAGCCAGTGCGAGCCAAGAGAAGGAGCGCAGCCAGAGCGATGACACCAGCGTCATCAGTGAGCTTAAGGTCTGTGCTGCACCACTGCCGCCTATGCCTCATTTGAGCATATCTCACCTGAGCTGTCTGACTTAAAAAAAAAATAACTCACACTTTTGTTCACTGTTTTTGTTGTCCGATTCAAAACCCCTCATTTTTGTCCTCAAAAACTGCACGTGTTTTTTTCCACTGATCACCAAAAATATAGGATTTTCAAGGATTTGTCCTGTAGTGAATAGTTTGTAAATAATATAAAAATTATAGAAATAATGCTCTTGGCAGACATATCTTAATAGAAAAAGGTACTCCTTCTACTTGTAAGCGAAACATGCAATAATCTTACTAAAATGTGAAATACTAAATAAAAATGCCATGTTGTGTCTCTGCCAAATACATTTTATACACAAGGAGTTGCAGGAGGAGAATGATACCCTAAGAAATCTCTTAGAAACCCTACAAGAATCTCTGACACCGATTGCTGGACAGGTATCTGGAGCAGCTTTGGTATAAGTGCTTTCTCAAGGGATTTCCTGGTTCCATTGCTTCATTCTAGATTCTGTCATGCTTTTCATCGGAATGAGAAATTGGTGACTCATCATACTTTTGCAGAACTGTAGGCCTGACCGAAATTGCTTATTCATCTTCTTTTTCATATAAATTAAGCTCTGTTATTGTGCTTAATGCCAATGCCAATAACATTTTGTATGCATTTTTTAGGAGTCTCACATGGAAGAGATTCAGAAGGTGCAGATGCAGTAAGTAAATAAAGGACATCACATTTTTTCATTCTAGAAGATTCTCAGGGACTGTATTATTTGGTTGAAATTAGAGTTGCAATGCATCTGTTATTCAGATTTTCAATTGCAGCTTTACATTAACGTGCTTAGGATAATCATTATCCTAGATACATTACAATACAGGATATTACTAAAGACTATGGGATGAGTAAATAATGTATATTTTTTCTTAATGGATGATTACTTTTTTTGCTTGGAAAGTAATGTAGCTGAAAAACGTGTTAACTCAATCATTATATGTTACCTAACATGCAAATCAAGATGATTAAACAATCATTCAACACCATTTTAAGCCAATTGTAAAAAAAAAAACCCAGAGGTATAACTGCACAACAGCCGCTGCACTTACATTGGCTGAATGCAGTATTTTAGCTTTGTTGGTTTGTAACTTTGGACCATAACGTGTGTAAGGAAACTATGCCAAGTAAAAAGGCAGTGATTTATTGCTGTGGACTTGGGCGAGAGCTTGTAATGGAGGTGCGCTGAAACGAAACGTGACTGTGTGGCAGGGTGAAAGAGCGCGACGAGAAGGCGGCCGAGTTTGAGAAGCAGATTCTGTCGCTCAGAGAGAGTGTTGAGCAGCAGAAGCAGAAGAACAACGTAAGAGCCTCACCTGGTGCTAAGCAGAAATTTTGCCTAAAAGCTGGTTAACTGCTTGGAAGATCTCGCTTACTTCGTCACATCGGTGTTGTGGCCTAAAAGGACGTTGACCTTTTTTTTTTACAGAAGTTCACGGTTTGGGTGTATGAACTCAAAAATAGTGTGCCCTTTGCTTCACGATGGATGTTAATGGTCCCACGATATCATTTTGTAAGAGTAAGCCGTTCTATGCCAACGACATAGTGCTAACTTCCAAAATTTGAAAAACTATGGTACAATTACTCAATAGGATTATATATAGCATTCATCGCCCCCTACTGCTGAAACTTGTCCACGACTGTCCTCAAATGGCTATCAGGCCCAGGCTTTCCTGAGTCAACGTGCATAAATACAATTGTAATAATGGTTATATTTATCTGATTAATGTTAACTTTGTAACCTTTGGGAAAGACCCATGAACTTTATTAAGGCTGAGTCCAAACTGACATTGGTTGGTTACAAAAGTGTAACAATTTAGCCCCCTCACCAGCAACTGGTTGAAATGTCATGTTTATTGGTGACCAGTGAATTCAAGAATGCGTCATTTAACATAGTGGTGAATATAGTGCCCTCTATTTGCTGCGAGGGTCATGTGTACCCATTACGTAGAGTACATACAAATGAAAAACATCCCTGCTTACTCCCCAAAATCATGCTGCTTTATAATCATGAGCATATTAATGTATATGAATCACTGCATCCTTTGAAACATAGGTTGAATGCCAACGTGACACATTGCGTATTGCATATTTTTATTTCTCAGCACCTTCTGGCTGCTGTTTTGTGCAAAGTAATGCTCATGCAATCCCAGTGCTACAAACAATTGTATATTCAGCAATATTTGCAATGGTTGTGTACATTCTTGCACTTCTTTGTTAGGTGTTATACTATTTTTGAAACTATAATTTCAAGATGGTTTTTCTTAATACTTTGCATTAAAATGCATCCGTGCTACGCTTTTTTTAATGCTTTGCTTAAAAAATAAAAGCGCCTTTTTGTTTAACCCTTTGGCACAACTGCGTGCAATGCATGGCATTTGGAGAGTTCTTTTTCGTACAATAGTCCCAGATTGTGGCCTTTTCTAAAACAGGACCTGCGAGAGAAAAACTGGAAAGCGATGGAAGCTGTCAGTTCAGCTGAAAAGCTCAGCAGCGCAAGCACAGCTGCCAAGGTTGTTTTCTTGCCTGTGCAACTAATAAACTATCATGCCATCTCTTTATACTTTAACTTTACACCAACACTGAAAAAATTAGATGTAGAAAAAATCGAATCTATTTTTTTAAATTGTCAGCAGTTTGGTCATGCAGATAGGTTTTTTTTCTTAAATTATAGCACTACTTACATGTTAATAAACATACTACAACGTTGTGATTAGCTTTCACACTTCAAGATATTTTTTGTAAAAAAAACGTATGATATATGGTAATATGTAATAAGTATTGTACCTTTCCGATATCGTTCTAAAGCAGTTTTGAGCATTTGGCTGAAAATGTTTTATTTGATGATTGCTTCGAAGAGCTGATCTCTCGGGACAGCCGTATTCGATTGCTCCCGCTCCCTCCATCGCGACATTTCGATGTATGACAGCGCTGGAGGTGCCTATAATGTGTGAGGCGAAACGTCGCGAAGGAGAGAGGGGGAGCGATCGACGCGACTGTCCCGAGAGAGCAGCTTTTCAAAGCAATCATCATGCATCGAGCCGTGAAAACCTACATCATTGCAATGTTTCATTCACTCAGAAGCCATTTCAGGAGTATCAATTAGGAGTCACATTTTTCTGACTGATAATAAACCAAAAACAAAATTAAAAAAAATTGGTCACGAAGTCAGTCTATTTTTCCCTTGTGCCATAAAAGTATATTGCATGCACCTCTGCTGCTTGTTATGCATGAAAACACTCAAATAATGCAATAATTACTTGTGGTTTATAAACTGTGTAAATCATGTGAATGTTTTCTGTCACAGGAGGAGTTGGAGAAAAAGGTGGAGGAAATAGAGCGGCACACACGAGAGACTCTTCAAAAGCTCTTCCCCACCGTGGCAGCCCCCTCAGAGAAGGTACAAGATTGGGGGGCATCATTTCACTGCCGCAGATGCCATTTCATTCGCAGCAGCTTTTTATCTTGTGTCCGTCATCCTGCCATGCACACTTAAAAAGTGATCTATACTTTAATTAGCATAAATAATGGAGATTTTTCAATAGTAACGTACCACCATGAGAAATCTCAATATTGATGTTATTTTCATGTGTTTTTACATGCAGTTTGTTGTGTGTGAATTTTGCATTGGAATTCAAATATAATGGGATATCACCTCGTTATGCATAGAGACATTGAATGAATTGCAGAAGTGTGTGTACATTGTACAGTCATGTAAACTGTTTTACTTATAGCAGTAGCACTATATGATATACATTTCTCTCCACTCTTACCCATTGCAAAGCTAGTAATACTGCAACGCAGGAAAATTGTATCGGGTAAAAACAGGGCACATGCAGTGTCTTGCAATATCTGCTATAATGCTGGTGAATAGTCATGCATGTAAGTGATGTGAGTCTAGAGTTTTAATATCCATCATTCCGTGAGGAAGTGTATTATTTAAAATATATTTGTGAGTGTGTGGGCACACATTCTTTTTATTTACTATCGGTGGTAGAGTCTACATATACGTAACGTCTTCTCAAGGGACACCGGCATTTTTTGCCTCTCTTGGAGCATCAGATATGAGTACATCTGAGTGTATTTGAAGCAGCTCTTATCACATTTTTATTACTCTGGTTTTATTTCTGTTCCTTTTAATTTGTGTTGTTCTTAAGTGTTCTTAATCACTACTTTGCGCCTTAAATCTTGGGGCCTTCCTCACTGACTGAGAGTGAAGCGTCACCCGTGCCTCGCAACAACCGCGGTCCATTTCAAAACAGCTGCAACAGTCGTCTCCGTCCTACCAGTACCTGCATCTCACTCACTGAGTAGCTCAGCGACACGCTGACTCGCACGTTCCTCACTTCACGGTCGCTCACAACCACCAACCTGGAGGTTCCACTTCATTTGTCAATGAACTGTCTGAGCTGCTTTCTGAGATGTGCTCATTTTCTGAGAGGATCCCGATACTTCGCGATTTCAACATCCAGAATCTCCAAAGGATCTCATGGTCACTCTAAACATATTTGGCTTCATTCAAGATATGACAGCTGTCACTCACAGATGTGGCCATACTCTGGATTTGGTTTGCTCGGGTGGCATATCTGTAACCAACCTGTCCGTCACTGATCTTGGTCTGTCTGATCAGTACGCTGTGTGGTCTGATCTTCAGGTACCGCCACCCATTTCAATCACTAAGCTTCAAATCCAATTCTAAAATAGCAACTTCATCAATACACACTTATTCACCGCTGCAATCAACAGTTCATCATTCTGCCACGACTCATTGCCTCTGATGCGAAGGTTCTAACTTACAACACCCCGCTATCAAGCAAACTGGATGATTTGGCCCCAATAAAATCACACTGTGTCTGAGGTGGAAAACCATCCCCCTTGTAGACTGTTGAACTCGGTGACCTCAAGGTGAATGCATACAGGGCTGAATGGACTAGGAGAAAATCTGGCCTTACTGTTCACGCTCAAATCATCAAGGACCAGCTCAATCGCTACCGGAAGGCACTTGATTGCACCTGTACCAATCACTATTTTTGCAGAATCCTAGCTGATACTTGGGATAAGCCCAAGTTCCTCTTCTCAACCATTCATCGGTTGCTTCATCCTATCAGTCACTCACCCTCCTCTTCATTAATAAAGGTCAAGCGGATCAGTTGATTCAGTTTTTCTGAGAAAAAAAAGCAGCCCACCGCGTTTCTACCAAATCTAAACCACCAACCAATACCTCAACAATTGTGCCTTGTCCTACCTTGATCTCAAAATTCCTGCAATTTTCTAAATTAACGGAATCTAATGTGTTTTCATTAGTTACCAGATCTCAGCCTATAGACTGCTCAACAGACCACTTACCATTGAAGCTCATCCGGGTACATTTCTAATTCCTTTCCACCTTCATCACTAACCTCTTCAATAACTCCCTTTGTTCAGCATAGTTCCCCCACTATTCAAATGTGCCCCAGTTATCCCTTTGCTCAATAAACCTGGCCACAATTGCAACATCTCTAAAAATTATCACCCATCTCAAATTTACCATTATTCTCTTAAGATCCTTGAGCATGCAGTAGCCATGCAACTCCAGAAACACATCCACAACAATGACCTCCTCGATCCCTTCGGCCATAGTACTGAAACTGCACTGGTCAAAGTAGTTAATGACTTACTCATCACTGCTGATGAAGGCTTGCCAAGTATTCTTGTCCTCATGGACCTTGGCGCTGCCTTTGATACCATTCACCACCCAATCTTACTTGAGCGACTGGACGGTATAGGGCTCTTTGGCTGTGCCCTGCACTGGCTGAGATCCTACCTTACAAACCGGAAGCAGTATTTTATTAGCCAAAGAGGCCGTATCTCAGAGATTCATCCTGTTTTGTCTGCATTCCACAGGGTTCAGTCCTCGGCCCACTCCTCTTCAGTATCTGCACACAACCACTTGGTCATGTCCTGCACAGCCTCAATCTCAGCTACCATTGCTATGCCGATGACATCCAAATCTATATCCATGCAAAGTCATCCATCAATGTGTCTGGTCTGTGCATGTCATCCTCACTGTCAACTGTGAAGGCCTGGCTCAATTCATATTTTCGAAACCTAATGGCGACAAAACAGACGTTTTGCTTGTCGGAACCCCGCATCAATTGTCCAAGGCTGAGCCTATCCAATTGATGCTTGACAACCACCAGACCATTGCAGTTTCTAAGGCAGTCCATAGCCTAGGTGTGACTTTTGATTCCTCATTCACCTTCGAGACACACATCAATAACGTGATGAAAGTAGCCTATTTCCATCTCACAAATATAACCACACTGCACAACATCCTATCACCCTCTGATGCTGAGACGCTAATACACATCTTCATCTCCTCACGAAACAATTACTGCAATACACTGCTCCCTTGCATCCCTGCCGACCTGATCAATTGTCTCCAACGTTTTCAGAATGCGGCTGCTAGAGCTCTCACTCACACACCCATCCATGATCACATATCCCAAGTACTGATGTCTCTCCACTGGTTACCGGTTAATTACAGGATTGAATTCAAAATCCTCCTTCTCACCAATAAGGCTCTCACTGGCACTGCTATACTTCAGGCACCCTCCTCAACACGATAACTTCGATCCTCCAATACGGGCTTACTGCATGTTCCCCGATCACACCTCCATTCGATGGGTGACAGCCTTCTCGCGTGCTGATCCCAGACTCTGGAATACCCTTCAATTGGCAATTCGATCAGCTGAGTGCTTGGGCATCCTCAGATCTCGTCTCAAGACTCACTTGTTCCGTGTAAGGCTTTCAAGTCCTCTGTCTGGGGGATTGGTGACTCTCTTCCGACCTACGCTTGCTCGGGAACATTTATTTTTTCTTTGTTTGTTGAAAAATTATTATAATTTTATCGCTTAATTTACCTTCTTTAATTTGTTGCTACCATTTGGCTTTCAGTTGAACTGTCCTCATGTTGTTGACATGCCGTTCTCTGCACGGCTCGGATTTGTAAAAAAACATCTCCAAAGAGGAAAACGTTCTTTTTGCTGATTTGCTGTTCTTGTTGTCGACGTGCCGTTCTCTCTGCAGCTCTGTGATGCACTTTGTGGCCTTCCGGTGAAAAGCGCTCTCGAAATACAATTATTATTATTGTCAGGCATCCTCCTCAACACGACAACTTATATCTTCCAATATATCCTGCATGTGCCCAGATTGCACCTCCGTTCGATGGATGAATGAGCCTTCTCATGCACTTCTTCCAGACTTTGGAATACCCTTCCATTGGAAATTCACTTGTTCTGTAAGCCCTTGAAGTCCTCTGGCGAGGTCTGCTGATGCTGTTCACTGTCGTTGTGCATGGATGATGGCTCTCTGTTGACATGCCCTGCTTAGGAACACTTCTTAATTAGTTTAACAATTATTTGTATCTGTTATGTTAAGTACTTCAATGATTTATAGCCATTATTTTACTTTTGATTGATCTTGTCTGATGTTGTTGACACGCCATTCTCCCCACAACTCTGTGCAGCGCTTTGTGACCCGTGTGTGAAGAGTGCTCTGGAAGTGCATGTGTTATTATTACTAACTAAAACAATATAAAGCTTATTTTCATGTGCAGGTACTGTAATTAATTCGATGATATTGAACTACACTAGTTTACATGAAGGAAAACAAAAGAAAACCTTGGTTATGTTTTAATTACTTTTATAAAAGTGATATTTACACCTGTGCATTTCCATGACATGCTGCATTGTAGCAAGTGACAGTTGTCAACAACGGTGCATTTGTATGGTCTTGGGAATAATATTATTGATTAGCATACATTTGATGTATTGAAACACACAGGAAGGTTTGTTTGAGAAAATGCTGCTAAGTACATTCACTAGTAGAACTACATGTTGCACAGGCAATAGAATGAATACGCTGCATGGCGGCATATTTTATTGTAATAGCCAACAGTGTTTATCAGGCAGGAGGCTGCATAGCAACGGCGCATGCGAGGACAGAAAATAATTTCATTATATATTCACCTCTTTACAGCGGTGCAATAATGCCCAGAAGTGTAATCATCCAGTGCTAATTTGACTTTCATTTCCTATTTATGATCTATGAAGCACTACCTACTTTTGTTTTTTTGTTGTTAAATATAATAAACTTATGCTCGTCATGTGAGCTTCATAAAAGTGTTTCGGTCATCGCTATAGCCATGATTGCTTTGGTATTAAATGCCTGTGAAGTGTCCATAGCTGTTAAAAAAATTTAAAATAGACATTTTCCTGCTGTTGAGCATGGGGTGATGCTCATCTCATTTTGAGAGCCCTGTGTCATGGTGACAATACTACATTTATATGGCAGTGCTATTATTGTTTAACTTAAAGTGATGCATAGACTTTATTAATTGTACACTTTCTGAAAAAAATGGCTTGAGTCAATCAAATATGTAATATTTACAATGACAGCCTACATCTCATCTCGTTGTCAGAAACCGCTTAGCCCTGTACAGGGTCACGGTGAGCTGGAGCCTAACCCGGCAGACAAAGGGTGCAAGGCAGGGATATACCCACGATGGGACGCCAGTCCATAAACGGGCACTGCGGGCAGTTTAGTCTGCAAGCCAATTAACCTATGCGGCAGCTTGTTTTTTGGACTGTGGGAGGAAACCGGATTATATATCGACATTTCGCCTCACACGTTAGAGGCATCCTCAGGCACACAGCACCTGAGGATGCCTCTAACATGTGAGGCGAAATGTCGCGATGGAGGGAGAGGGAGCGATCGACGCGGTTGTCCCGAAAGAGCAGCTTTTCGAAGAAATCATGCATCGAGCCATGAATACCTACATCATACTTGAGCAATCTGTCAATATTGCCATTAGGAAGTTAAAAGCGGCTGGGTGTGGTGCTGGTCACCTACCCTCTTGTGTGCCATGTGGACCGTCATAGGTGCTATATGGGGGTTCTTTGAAATGCAAAATATTATTATTATTATTATTATGTATTTGTACGTGAAGAAGTTGGAGCAGTGGCTGCAGGAGTTTGAGAAGCTGACGGAGGAGAGCATCAAGCAGCAAAAGGAGGCTGGACTCTCGTCCATGGTGTGATATCTGCAGTAGTGTCGATCGACATTCATTTACTACATTTTTGTAATTTATAATGAACACCTCAATAAGTCATTGCTTATATATATACATTTCACCAATGTAAACACATCATACCATTTTTTTTGGTGTAGATATCACATGTTTTAAATCCATAACTTGACACCATGATATGAAAATGTGAAAGTTGAGTTTTTTCATTACCGTGAAACTTGGGTCATAATGGTCTATTCATAAGCAACTATCGCATGACTGTAACTAAGCGTAAGTAGGGGCTTGAAAAGGAGTGTCGTTAAATTGTGAATATTAACATCTGCGTCTTTTGTCGTCACTGCATGTTGCTTACGCCAAGGGCAAAGACTGATTTTGCCTGTCGGTGTCCTTCAGGAGCTGACGCACAAGCTCGAAGAGGCAGATCAGGCACGCAAGTATGCGCAGGCCGAGTGCGAGCAATACAAGGCAGTTTTGGCTGATACGGTGAGTCTGCTGAGGTCCTGCACGCCTGATGCCTTTTCCCATACAGATCGGGTAACCGTACTGTGATGTATTGCTTTGGCTATTTTATGCCAAGATCTGGTCAAAGTTTCACGGTTAGAAGATAATAAATGACCTTCGCTGCAGCTGTCATTGTAATTTTGAGATGTAATAATTAATGTAATACGTTTGTTAGGTAATTACATAGAACAAATATATTTGTAAGGATTCCCGGATCGGGTGCCTTTCTGTGTGGCGTTTGAATGTTCTCCCCGTGTCTGTGTGGGTTTTTACCGTGTACTCCGGTTTCCTCCCATCGTCCAAATTCTGTGCCTAGGTTAATTTGCCTGCTGAATAAATTGCCCCAGTGCTCTGCGATGGGCTGGTGTCGTATCCTGGGTATAGCCCTGCCTTGCACCCTTTGTTTGCCAGGATAGGCTTTAGCTCCCCACGACTCTGTACAGGGTTAAGCAGATATTGATAATGTTGATGAGATTTCACTCAAAATTGAGAAAATATTGTTTTGAATTATGCATTGAAGAATATATTTTTTATTTAGATTTTATGCATAATTGGTTTAATTCACACTTGCATTCATTTTAGGTTCTACGTTAATCAGGATGGTAAAAAAGGATTCTTGGTGCTATAACTGCTTATCGTGAGATGCTGAATAATGATAATGTGTTGAAAACATTGCATGAAATTCAACCTTTAAAACACACGTGGTGTGCAGTATGAACAAGTAATTATTTGCTCTTGTTGGTATGGCAATGTGTTGGCAAACAACTGTTTATGGAGTCACTCCACAGGGGTTGTGTTCTTAAGCTTGCCTCTTGTGTTTTTTCAGGAGGGCATCCTGAAGCAGCTGCAGGGAAGTGTTGAGGCGGAAGAGCAACGATGGAGAATTAAGGTGGCTGAGGCCGAGTCCAGCCTTCAGCAGGTTTGAGTTCTTGGCTGACTTGTGCACTGTCAGCACCTTCAAGCACTTTCTAACTACATGTGCAACACTACACTGCCTATAAATGGATTATCGCTTTACTTGTTTTACACGGGTGACTATCATTGTGCTTGATTACTCAGGATAAAGCCTTGTTACATCTGAAAATGCTTTTCAGGATGGTCCTGTTATGTTTTTTCAGAAGGGGCAACAAATGCTATGTTTTCTAATCGAGCATCTGGGTATATTGTCAGATTTCTCCCCGATACAGGTTTACAAAGCAGTGCATGATGTTTTATTGTATGTAATGCTGGTTTAATATTTGCTTAGCTTCTTTGAAATGTGAAATGGAAACATACAGAGCACAGTTAACTGCTATCCTTCACAACAAAGGAATGGTGGCACCAAAGCAATTCTAAATAAAGGCCATTAAATGACCAAAGAAATAAGACTTCATTTTAATACATGTCATTGTTCCTAAAATCAGTTGCTTATATTTGCACCACAATACAAAAGAAGTTGCTTTGTACTGTACTGATGTCGGTTTTCATGCCTCAAGAAATGAGGATTGCTTTCAAATACTGCTCTTTCGGCATAGCCGCGTCGATCGCTCCTCCTCTTTTCTTCGCGACGTTTCACCTCGCACGTTAGAGACATCCTCAGAATGCCTGAAGATTTCTTTGTACTATCATAAATTGACTGTTTCACTTACACTACTGGTGATAATCTTAATCAAGGATTGTGCTCTGATGTGCATTAGTCACAGGAGCGTGTCCATGTTCTGGAGGAGTCATTGCACAAACTTAAAGGAGAATCCCAAAGAGCTGTGGAGGTAACCCATCGGTTTTATAACAGTTGGCATTGTTTGTTACAACTTTGATTACCTTTGATTTTTGTGTAAATTTGGTCATTTTTCAAACTTAGACAAATTGGTACTCAGGAATATTGATACTGACAATCTTATTCACTGAATACAGAAATATAAAGTGTTTATTGACAAGTGACCCATAATCATGTCTGAAAGGCTCATATGTGCCACTCCATTCTGTATCCACACGTAAAACGTGTATTAGTTTATTGGTCTATTGGCTTCCACACCAAAATAATCCAGAAATATATGTTTAAGAACGAAAAATGTTGGACTGATCTCTAAGCTCTGGATCTCATCGGCAGAGTAAGGCATATTAAGCCATTGCTGCCAGATTAACAGTTGCTACTGGCACGAGTACTCCATGCAAATAACAGTACCTTGTCCAATGCAAAATACAATATTATCACACACTGTTATGTATTATTGAGTAAAAGTTTATATAAACAGCACTGTCTATGTCCACACAAGTAAACGTTTTTAGTCCCATTGGCTTTCCAGACTAATCACGGTTTTGCTTTGGATGGTGTTTGCAGCTTCAGGCTGCGGTGAGCAAGCTGGAGGCGCAGTTGAATGAAGCTCAGGCTGAGAGCCAAAAGCACTCGGCTCATGTTACAAAGGTGAACCTCACATCCAGCTCTTTTCCATACAATGGAGGTGTTTTCAATTCTACGTGCAAGTTTGATATTTGAATGAGATATGATTTGTATGTACTTAAAGTGTTTACAAAGTTTTGGATACCCACGTGTTTGTGTTGCAATTGTATTATGGTGTATTTTGTTTTCCCTAAAACCTCATGGTTTTGTGTTTAAGCAAAAAGTGAGTTTTAATTGTGTCCTTTTATTTTTTCTTAATGTTTTTACTTTCCTCTGCAGCATTGTCACATCCTCTGTATTCTTTATTGCAGCTGAAGGGTAAACTTTCAGATTCTGACTGCAAATTCACAGCTGTAGATGCAGAGATGCAAAAACAGAGTGAAGAACTTATTTCGGTAAGATTTGTAGATGGACTGGGATTGTTTAATGTGGTGTTCTGTTCTAGATCCAATCTGAACTCATCAACTTATATTATCAATCAGAGTTCATTGTCTCCAGCAGCTGAATTTACCAACTGCATTAACATATCATTATTTCATTCCAGCTGCTTTTAGTAATGCCTTGTATTGTTAAAAAATACGCCGATATTTATCCACTTTACAGACACGCATATATAAAGGTCATGAGATTTTATTATATTTTTTATGGACAGGCCATCATGTGGATGGTGCGAAATGATACGACCCACCAGTCACCAACTTGCTTCATTGTCCGTGTTCACCAGTTTATAACCGTAAAGATTAGACTCTTAATAAAAAATGGTTTTCATCACATAACCACCTCATTGGCACATGCCCGCCCAATGTGTGATTATGACATGAGCCTGTAGGGCTATTCTACACTACACAGTTGTATGTGGTTCGAGTGGATGTGCGGCTCGAGGACTGATTAACTAACTGTTGTATTCACGGTATATATTTCTCTCGCAATTCAAACTCATTTACATGAATTGGTCATAATCCTTCAAATGATGCATCATTCATTACAATTATAGGTGGCCTTCGGAGAAATTATTTGGATAAAGATGCATAAATATAAAGATACTCTAAATATAACCACTTGTAATACAGACATGGTGTATTTTTTTTATGTTGTATAGCTCATTGACCTGACAGCATATGACGAAAATTATGTGTACACGTTAATAACACCTCAACAGTTGAATATTTAAGTTTAAGTGACGTGGAAACGCTGTCTGTAGGAAGACTGGGCTTACTCAGCTCGGTGTGATGCTGTTTGCAGGTGAGGCAGCAGCTGAGTGAAATTCAGACCAGGTTGCTGGAGGCGGAATCTGCTTCCTCATCCGACCAGGCTGTCGTCCTTATGGACGATGTAGAATTGGAAGGGGTGAGACCTTTGTGACACCATTTCTCTTGCATGGGGGACCAGAATGAGATTGTGCTTTTAATTCTCTCTGGCACTAACTTAACACTAACCCAAATTTTCTCATGTGCACGTGCAAGAGGACTTTATTTTAATCCTTGCAGATTGTTGGTCTACAGCATTTACTTATACACTAACCCTTTGCCTTTCTCCTAAGCAATAACAAACACTAATCGTGTTCTATTGCAGTTCACTCAACGCTTGCCGATGACGTCTCCTGACCCATAGTACTACCTACATAAGCCACAAATTATTATGATCAGTTTGAGAAACATTGCTGACTGTGTTTACAGCTGAGAGGGCAGATCAGCGAGATGATGTCACGGCTGGAGGTAGAAGATCAAAAGCCTCATATGGACAGGGTAAGCAAACATGCAGTTGTCGGCCAGTAACTTCCCACTACTGGATAAATGCTTCCCACGTTACCTTACATTTATTCATTTCTTGAGTTCTCATCCATTAGTGGCCTGCCTTTTGTTATTTCATTGGAAAGACCTGAACAGTGCTAATAAAAGCAACTTTAAAGTTATGAACAAGGTAATGTATCAAATTTTGTATATTAATATAATACTGTAATGGTATATTTGGAATTATAGCCGTCTCAATTCACCATTCATACAATATTCACAAATTTTTCATGATAGAGGCCTGTGTAATTGATCAATTATTGATGTCAACTGGGCAACATTCAATGCAGCTATATTTTTTCTTTAGGCATAAGCATGCATGTGAAAATAATGTATTCACCTACAGCTGTGAGTAAACAGCACTGATATGTTTTCCAAACATATATAGTAGAGGTGTCTGCAATAATTTGTTATCAAGTACTAACTAAAATATAATTCAGAGGACAAGAATTTCACTTCTTTAAAATTATTCTGTCACAAAAAAACATTCCGAGGAGATTTTTAAAAAGCTATATGCTATGTTGGCAAACCGAAAGAGAACAAGAGTTCATCAAAACTTTGAGCCAATGAGAGATTTGCACCACTAGTCAATGAATGCTGAACAAACAAAACAGACGTAACTAAAGAATTGGAATTCATCCATCAGCTTTCAGGACTAGTAGCTTCTCCAGAGCATAGGTACCTCAAAACCAATCCGCGTGCAGGCGTGCTCAAAAGCACCAATCAACAAGCTCACCAAAAATGCTGTGTGGAAGATCTGACCATCACCTTGAGTCAACTTATGCAGCAACAGATCTAACCAAGATCCCACACTCACAACGAATTCCATCAATAAACTGGAATGCCCTGTGTACTGAGTTTTTAAACAATCTGGGACTATGTGGACTATATTATGGCTTGCAAAGCTCTTTACCCTTGTAAACAGGACTGGCACAATTCCGAAGAAATGGAAGCCAACGTTTTTGCCCTTCTAAAACATGCAGCTACAAGTCAATATCCCTCTTGTATTCCTCTTTTAATATTATGAAATGTGCCATGCTGGCCAGACTACCCCCCATTATCAACCCATAACTGCTTCCAGAACAATCATTTCAAACTGGTCATAACTGTTGCAAACAGACCATTGCCTTGAGCACTCTCATAGAATCTTGTTTAACACTTCAATGGACAGTACTGTCACATTCCTAAAATATCACCCAGATGCAAGTGAATGCTGGAGGACAATGCGGATCAACATGGGTGTTTAGCACAACGCCCCATTTTAGATCCAAACATCACACCTCCTGCCGTTGACATTCCTTGAAGACACTGTGCCATGACGCGCAGCAGAACATTAAGTTGATTGTGCACATCTCCATGAATTGGAAATTAAAGACAAGCCACAGTGTGACTGACCACGTAGGCAAAACTATAGATCATATAATACCCTGCTGTAGTCTGTGGTGCATTAGTGGAAGATAAACACATACACAAACGCTCTCCTGGAGCCCTCTCCTTGCTCACGGATCTCAACATTGCCATTTGTCTCCTGAACAAATAGCCATACACAAGAATAGAGTTTATATCCCCCCACCAAAAAAAAAGTTATTCTTGCTTATTTAACATTCCTATGTCGTTGACATGCCATTCTCTCCGCAGCTCTGTGCAGCGCTTTATGACCCTCGGGTGAAATGCGCTTTATAAATACAATTGTTATTAATGCAATGTGTCAGTAATTTCATTCTGACGCGCTAGTTAATAAAATGCCCCTTGAAGAATGTTTTATTCTGTATGCATGCCAATTTAAAGGAACATTCGGAGCAGTTAAACGGTTCTGGGGATGGTGCCAGTAGCGATGCTACAGAGACAACAAAACTAAAGGTGAGGATAGGTTTTTAAAAGTTAACTTATGCCAGCCTGTTTGACACGTAAAATTCCAGCCATTTTAGCACTTGGTTTTTCGATCAGTTAAGTTTTCTGTTTCTTAAACAAAATGTACTTTGAAAGCTGACAGGCAGTGATAAATTACATGAAAGTTCACAGGTGTCGTTATCGAGCTATTATTTCCCAATGCTTTTCAGCCATTGGTTTTTCATCCAATGCACAAACGTAGCCATTTCCACAGTTTATTAGAATGCTGCCGGTCTAATGTGTTTTTTTTAATGTATATAATACTGTCAATGGTGTCTATACTCAGGAACGCTTGGAGAAAGAGAAAAAACTGACGAAGGATTTAGGACAAGCAGCAATGAAGCTGCAGCAGTTGCTGAAGGCCACCCAGGAGCAACTGAATAAAGAGAGGGAGAATGCCAAGAAAGTCTCCTCCAATTCTGCTGTTGTGCCACCCATTAAGGATTTGGTTAGTGGATAAACAATAGAACGCATATGGTTTGGTACAATGAATTACCAGTCAGGCCAGGATACACTAAAGTACTATCCTAAAACATTTAGTTCACAAATGGTTATTGCATTTTTGGGTTTGAGGCAGTAGGGCCAAGGTTGTAAATTAGATGAAACCTGTGAACACTTTTTGTAAGCAATGTAAGCTACCAAATGACTCCATCTAAAAGCAGATATTTTAAAGATGGCTTATTTTTAGCGCAAATGTTACAAGCTGGTCATTACAAGTCTAACATCAACACGTTTTTACCATTTTTATAACACGCATACTATTGAAAAGTTAAAGCAGTGCATTATCTATGCCTTTTTTCAGAAGGAAGATGACACAGCCGATGGAACTTCCGTGCAATGAGGACCAAGTGACATTACCTGATGCCTTATTATCTCTTATTAAACAATAAATATGCTCTTTACTTTAGGTGCCAGGCGACAATAATTCAAGTGATTTTGTAAACTCTCAAGTGTTATTGCTTAGGGAAATGTATGAAATGGAATGTTAGCAATCCAATGCAACATTCCTTGAAGCTTTTTAGAAACACGGGTCCAAGGTTATTTCACTCTGACCAACAAAATGCTGTTCTTTGTAGTTAAAACACTATGCTGTATTGCTTGCCTTTTACATTTATTGAAAGGGAGAATTCTGTTCAGTTTTAATGAAAAGAACACAAAGGAAACTCAAAGGCAAAAGTGCAATGTTATTTTGAAAAACAGTATAGCTGTAGACCAGTCAATAGGATTTTCTGACCTATTGCCAGTGCCTTGTGTTGGAAAAGATAGATTTTATGAAAGCGAATCTTTGGCTTGGCAGACAAAATTCTGCTGTGAAGAGGGACAAAAGAATAAAGGCATACTTCTTTTTGACCACAAATGGATTCGTGCCTTCATTGGATGGAATGTTTAGCCAAAAAGTGACACATTTTAAGTAGCAATGTTGAATGCAAAACACTTAAAATGTATAGCACACTGCAGTTAATGACTGATATTTTAAGAGCAATTTAATGTAATGATCAACTTATATAAAGTGAAATTTCATGCAAAATGTATTTACCCATCGTGGGAAGAAAAAAAACTGCTAGTGCATTTTAAAACATTTGGTATGGTATTTCGTTTGAGTCTTCAAAATCAATAGTACTTAATACTGGATGTTTAACATAACAATACACATTATACTGTCAAATTCAAATAATTTTTCAGTTTGATACTCAACGTGTCAAAAATATACCAATGTGCCAGTACTTTTTTGCAATTAGAGCTAATTGTTTCACAAAGCAGTGATACTGGCAGCATCTTAGTCTCCGTCATAACATTCAAACTGGGACAGCAGAGTTTGTAATTACTTTATTTAAAGTAAAATAACTTAGCTGCTGTAAGGTGTTACATTTTGTAAGGCTCCAGTGTTTTGACAAGAAATTCCTGCAAGGTATATGATTGATATGAAATTGTTTAAATTGTAATTGGATTAAGCAGTAGTGTTTAATTGCTTATTGCCTGTTTGTGTAAATGAGACTACAAGTTTTTCACAGCAATGCCTAAATTCTTCATTAAAACCAGTGCTTGGCACAAACACATTTGAGAACAATGTTTCTAAAAAAACAGCATGCAGTGTGAACGTATGTTACAGCTGAAATACAAAAGATGTTAATGCACAAGATATATTGAGTGAAGGTAGTGTAAAATGTATTTGAAGTTTTGATATGACACTATGGCATGATATCAGCAGGGCTTGTATAGCTGCAAAAATGAAAGCGTTTGGCAACTCAAGTGTGAAATATTTTTTGGCATGTCTTGAATTCAGTAAAGGCATATCGAAGTCTTTCATGAAGCGAGCATTTGTGCAGATGTTGGACGTGGCTTAGCTCTTAGAGAAGTAAAAATGTAACTGAAAATATAACTTGGATCTAGGCCCTTAGCAGCAAGAGTAATAAAGTCTGATGAATGAGAACGTGAAAGCTTAAACCAAAAGGTAACCGAACAGAACCCCAAAAGTCGTAAGGAAATGTCAGGAGGTAGTCAATGGATTTACATGGGTTTGCCTTCGAGTGTCACAACAATATTTCCCCCAAGCTTCTCTGCTAAAGTGTAGTGGTCCTTGATTTCTTCAAGATCGTTCACTTGCCATTCATGCTTGATACCTGAAAGAAGCAACACACATTTACAAAACTTCATGCAAATGTAAAAGTACAGTCCTACATTATACCTCATCGCTAACGAGAGGTGAAAAGGCCTCTACACGAGTCTGAAAGACCCCAATAGGCACTTGGGTATATTAGACAATTGTTACACTGGATAGGTGTCACTGAAAAGGTTGCTGCCTACGACGCTTGTAATAAACATGAATATAGGTGAGTAAATACATGTTTATGGGTGTATGTGTATTATATTAATACTTGTGCACACTTCTGATTGGACTTTGTGAATATAATTATTGCACTTAGAGTGCTATGTCCAAATTACCTGTAAATTTCTTTTTAATGGCATCTTTAGAGCTGGCATATATCATCTTGCTTTTCAGTGATGCACTGTCTGGTGCCCTGAAACAAAGAACACCTTATTACATGGATTACATCTTACACACACAACCATCTGATGCCTGAGCATTTGCATGCAAAATATTCTGTATCCCATCGAAAATGTCACGCATGTTTCTGGTAGGAAAATATAAAGTTAAGTTTTAAGTAATTACGTAAAGAGATTGTACATTATTGTACATGTACAACCGATTTTAAATCCACTCGTGTATAAGCATGTACTCCAACTGAACCATCGGGGTTAAGACAATTCATGTAGGTCAGTGTATGGTAAGAGATGTAGAGCATGTAAAGTACAATGACATTTTCTTTATTGCCCTCTGCTACCTGATACGTAATCCCCACAGACTTTGGCACCTGTTATTCATGGAGACTCCTAATTATCCAGACATAACCCTTAGCTTCCTAAATCTTATGAGACCAGGCACGTTCCAGGTAATTTCACGAGACAAAGCATGAAAAGTACAAGTTTCTTTGTCCAGTTAATCCACTACTGAAGGCCTCCCTAAATAGTCACCATCTCTTAATGCAGCGATAAAATCCACCGAGCACCTACACACGAGGTGATTTAGCAATTAACAATAGGGCAACGGCTTCTAATAGCCATATCTTAAAATCAATTGCTTACCAAAACACAAAGACCAAGTCTTCTTTCTTGGACTCTCTCGTTTCGTACGTGGCGTCATACAGTGCATAGCGACAGTCGTTCAGAGGCAGCAGCTTCACAAAGGCACCATATGGATCCTTCACCGTGTCTCCGATGTCCCCGACCAGTATCTGTCGGCTGGTCTCCACGATGATCTGTCGCTTGTCATCGCTCAGGCAGAAGAGTACGGCCTTCTTCCTCTTCTTGATCTCCTCCTGCGTCGAGGATTTCCTCACTTTCATGTCGTTGAACACCCTGATAACGTCATCGCTCACCGATACGCCCGAGGCCTGCAGGGAAAAAGAGTGCAGAGCGAAAAGTGATCGTTTTCGTGGCGCTCAACCAATGCAGTCACGAGTTTAAATATACCTCCGCCGAACGGGTGCATAATCTGTAATGCGGTCGATAGAGGTCACGCTAATGAGCCACCGAATGGGGCCATCTCATCTCATTGTCAGAAACCGCTTAGTCCTGCACCAGGTCGCGGTGAGCCGGAGCCTATCCCGGCAGACAGGATGCAAGGCAGGGATACACCCACGATAGGACGCCAGTCTATCACCAGGTACTGCGGGCAATTTAGTCTGCGAGCCAATTAACCTATGCAGCAGCAAGTTTTTTGGACTGTGGGAGGAAATCAGAGTGCCCGGCGAAAACCCACGCGAACACGGGGAGAGAACTCGCAAACTCGACACAGAAAAGCACCCAAGCTGATTCGAACCCGGGACCTTCTTGCTGTGAGGCGACAGCGCTACCCACATGGCCACCGCGCCGAATGGGACATCACCATTTCAATTATTATCGGCATGACCCAAATCCAAACGCAATTCCCATTTGTTTCCATACTTACATGATGTATTATTAAGATTTCACATAACTATGCAGTGAGTGGCGTTTCAGGAGGCACCATAAATAGCAGTGTACAACAACGGCATCCTGGTTAGAGGATGAGTAAACATGCAAGTCACTTGCATTGGCAGGGTGACAAAAACCAGTACGACTCGATGCGTCACACTTTGCCGAATTACGCGTTAACCTTGCACAACACAGCATTATGCACCCCCACGTTCGTATCGACTGGGGAATTCACTGCACAATTACATAAGGGATTACAGAGCCTATAACTGAATCGAGGTATAATTTTCGTGTGTTTAAATTTCTAGTTGTCTAAAGTACAATCTCGATACTATTACGGTTATTAGGCTAAACTATGAACAGATTTCGAAAGTGCCACTTAACTCTGTTTGAATGACTCAAACACATCTTGGTTAGCTGATTTAACATTCAAGGAATTCACCTATATTCAGTGATGAGCACAGGCTAAGGGTATAAACGTAATTAATCAGCGGAATGAGGACCAATATCTATAATAAATAAACTCAATCTGTGCAATGTTGAAAAATCTCGACTCTACATACAGGGGACAGAATCGATAACGTTTGATTCACCAACATGACACGTAAATTACTTGAGGGCCCAGAAGCGGCTACACTTTAATTAAAAAAAACCTCAAATGTTATTGTTGCTGATTTTCCGCTCTGGTGCCATTGTTGTTGACTTGCGTCGTTCTCTCCGCAGCTCTGTGAAGCGCTTTGTGACCCTCGGGTGAAAAGCGCTCTATAAATGCAATTATTGTTATTATGAAAGCAACAACGACATATGAACGGCAAATCCACAATAATAACGGACTGTACAACAAATAACTTACAGCCGTCTACCCAGCACTGGATTAAGACCCAGTCGCAGCAGTCTGTATGTATCAAGTGTGTGCGCACAAGTTTTTTTCTCATGTTCCCGTAAGTACTCAGAGACAAACACAAACACAAGCTCCTCCATCCCGGGCGCCCAGGCGGCTTCCCCCTTCCGTTCCCCATTCCATCCATTCCTTCCAATCTCTACATATCCCCATGCCGTCAACCCCGCTTATACCCTTGTTCCCCCGACCTATTCCTAAACCATCCGTTTCGAACCTCTTCCTACATCCCATCAATTTCCTCCGACCGTCCGAAAACACGCTGCTGACTCGGTTATTTGTCCTGCTGAGTAAATTCCCCTAAAACGTGTGCCCTGCGATTTACTGGCGTCACAAACTGGATAAACCCCCACCGAACTGCGTCCTCTGTCGGCCGGGATAGGCTCCGCACCCCCCCCTCGCGACCCGATACAGGATTAAGCGGATATGGATAATGAATAAATTCACACCATAACCACCCCAACTCTTAAAATCCTATTCCTCCAATCCAATCGATTGCCACAACCCCATTCCTTGTCAACCCTTCCCATTTATCAACGAGTAAAGCGAAACATCCGCTACTTTTCATTCATTCACATCCCACATCATACAGCCCCTTGTCTCATCTCTCCAACCAAACGTTTTCCTTCGTTTTTCCATTCATTCCCTTCCCCGCCAATGCTCCATCTTATTCACGTCGCCGTCAATGCGTTTCCAACCCAAAGCCAGCTGTCGGGGCCGCGTGAAACTCGACGCAGAGTGGGCAGAGGAAAGGCGACCCCGGTCTCCCGGTGCTCGCCGCCTATTATTAGCGCCGCATACCGCGGAGGAGGCAGGAGAGCGGGCGGCCTCCATCTCTCCCGACATCGCCCGACGTCCATTCCTATCGCCCTGAATACAGCCACGCCACGCTCGCCGCGCTCGTCCTCCTCGCCATCGGCCGAGCAACCCAGGGAGGGAGGCATGGGGAGGACAAGGTCCACGAGGCTGGGCAACGCCAGCTCGAACGGAGCCGCAGGCATCTC
>JAZEWT010000004.1:14669501-14682031 GCA_036362905.1 Mordacia mordax
AATTTATTTACCAAAATACCATGTCAAATAAAAGTAAAATATAAGTGTGTGCCGGAGGCCCTGGGGGGACAGGTGCTTATGATGTCTCCTGGCCAATCCCCATTTGGCAGAGCCAGGAGACCGAGTTACCATCACCAGGGCTCCTCCAGAAACAACAAAAAGCTGCTGCATGTGGCCACGTGGAATGTTCCAACGCTCATTGCGGTGTGAGAGGTTGCCACTCCTCTGTTGGGAGGTGGACCGGTACTGCCTGGACCTCTGTGGGATACAGGAAGTCCGATGGAGTGGTTCTGGCTCCAATTAGCAGGTGGGGTGGATAATCCTCCATTCGGGACAAGAAACTGCCAAGCAACAGGGAGTAGCTCTTCTTTTTAATAAAATAATGAAGGGGGCATGGGAACGTGGTGGTGAGATGTGTGAACCTGGGAGTCCAAGGTTACTCTGGGCTTGCCTACCTATAAATGGGAGGCAGGGGATGGTGGTGGTGGTGGTGGCTTACGCTCCCACTGAAGATCAACATCAGAGGAGGGATGTAGGCAAGGCCGATGAGTGAGATGCCTTCTATGACCTCCTGTCCCAGGTGTTAGCTAAAGTGGCCCCGCGGGATAGAGTCATCCTGCTAAGTGACTTTAATGCCCGAGTGGGTCATGATGCAGACACCTGGGCTGGTGAGATTGGAAGACATGGGCCAGATTAGCTCAACAATAATGGTAGGAGGCTGCTAGATTTCTGTACAGCCCATGGGCTCCTAATAACCAACACACTGTTCCGTCATCGGTGCATCCACGCAACATCTTGGGTCCATGCCGGGTCACTACATATTGGCGGAGTAGTGAATGCGGGCCCATGTCCTTGACACCAGGACCTACCAAGGAGCTGATCTGACCTCTGACCATCGGCTTGTCATCTCTTTGATCCACCTATCATTCTTCTACGGCAGTGGTGGGCGTCCACCAAGGACCCCATTCAAGCCCACAGTGGCCTGGTCTCGGCTAGCTGATGAAAGCTGTAAAAGAGAATTTCATCATCATTTGCAGCTGGGGCTGACATAGCCCCCCCGCTCCTCCTGATGCCGAAGGGAAATGGGTGCGGTTCAGGACTGTGGCTCATGCAGCTGAAATGGCTGTACTGGGTACATGGTCCAAACCTCCCCAGAAACCATGGTTGACGGAGGAGGTGTTCAGGCCCACTCCCACTGCCTGCAACATCCTACGCCAGAAAACGAGGTTTACCGCAGCCTTCGCTCGAAGGTTCGGATAGCCGTGCGGTATTGCAAGGATAAGCGGCGGTCGTGGGCTGCTTAGGAGATAAAGGCTGCCTCGGCAGCCCGTGACCAAAAAATAACTCTTTAATTCCATCAAAAGATTGACTTGCAACGCAGCACAGATTACCCTTCTTAAAGGGAAAAAATGGTGATCCGATCTCCGACCCCCAGAAACAAGTTTGCAGATTTGAAGAGCATTTCTGTAAGGTCTTGGGGGAGGGAAACCCCCCCGGATCATATAACACCATGGTACAACATCGGGGTGACCCTGCTGGGGCTGTGGTACCTCAGATAATGAAAGAAGCCCACACCCTGTGAGTTGCTGGTGGAGATGCCACCTATAGAGGAAGTACGAGGCAATCCAGAGCCTGAGACCAGGAAAAGCACTGGGCAGAGATGATCTTCCAACCGAAATGATGAGGGAAGGTGGTGTTTGTCTGCAGACTGCTCTGTGTGATATCATTAAAACCGTCTGGAGCACAGGAAGGGTCTCGCAAGAATGGAATGATGCCCTAGTGGTCCCCCTCTTTAAGAAGGGGGACCGTACCGATTGTAATAACTACAGGGGCATCTCGCGCCTTAGTGTGCCAGGAAAGGGCCTGGCAAGAATAATTCAACATCGCCTTGCTAGGTATGCTGAGGAGAGGCTTGCGGAACCCCAATGTAGTTTCAGGCCAGGGCGATCTTGCACAGATGCCATATTCTCTGTCCGGTTGCTACAGCAGCGATGTAAGGAATTAAACAGAACCTGCATCTCTGTTTTATTGACCGGGTCAAGGCCTATAATACCATCAGTAGGCAAGGGCTGTGGATTGTTCTTCATGCTTTCGGGATCCCTGAAAATGTGCTCACCATCATTAAAGACCTCCATGAGGGTGGGCAAGCCCAAGTAAAGCTACGTGGTCGGGAGTCGGAGCCATTCCCTGTTCACCTTAGGGTGCAACAGGGATGCCCTCTGGCTCTGACATTTGTCAACATCTTTTTGACCACGTAGTTCGAGATGCTTTCTATGGCAGTTCCAGTGGAATTTCCATTGGTACAGGTACAATGGGAGGCTGATCGATGCCCGAGTGTGGTCAAGGAATGGCTCCCTATTGGCCAACCATGTTTTCTATGCCAAGGATTTGATTGCTGCTCATTCTGAGGAGGAGTTGGGGGGCTCTGCTGTGGGGCTCTGCTGTTGAACCTGTCTGGGTATTTAGTTCCATTGAATACTCCACCTCCTCAGCTCTCCATGAGTGATGGGGCAGTTGTGGAGACAATGGAGAAGTTTCCATACCTCAGCAGTGTGCTGATGGCCGGTTCTGGTTTGACAGCGGAGGTCTAATATAATGATGACGGAGGTCTCGCTCCGAATCAGTCGGACGGTTTTATCGTTTCATAGGCTACATAACGCTGTGTGGAAGCTGCCTAACCTGTCACTCCACACGAAGCTTCGGGTCTTCTGAGCTGCGGTCATGCCCTCTCTTGGCTACGCGTGCGAAACGTGGACCCCCTGGCGGAACATCTGTGCTATCTTGAAACTTTCCGGCTGGCCTGCCTACGATCCATCCTGGGACTAACCAGGCTGGATTGTGTGAGGAGCTCACAAATTCTCGAAATATCTGGACAAAGTCCCATTGGTGAGCGCCTCCTGCAGGTGAGGCTGCGGTGGATGGGTCATGTAGCCCGCATGCCCAGCCACCGCATGCCCAAGCAGTGCTGTTTGGCCGGATAGAGGGGGCTAAACGGGCATGGCACGGGCTAGAGAAGAGATGGCCTGATGTGGCACAGGATCTGGAGCGGAGTGAACTTGCTGAAGACTGGTACCAGCGGTGTCAAGATCGACATCTTTGGAAGAGGATCGTGAAGGACGCTACGGGGCAGTTGGAGGCAGTCGCACTCCAACAACAACGGCGGGCGGAGGAGCGACGCTCACAATAATGAGCGGAGCATTGGGCGGCTAAAACACAGCAAGTTGGCACAGTAAGGAGCATAGGTGGTACATCTGCCAGTCATCTCAGTCCGGCAACCCATAAGAATGAAGGGGTCCCGTGTCCTCCTGTCAGCGAGCCTTCAACACTTCACGTGGCTTCAAGGTGCATATGGCCTGACACAGGTGCCGTGGTGATGTCACTGCCACTTAGGGGCGAATGGTGGTTGTTGTTGTCACATCATAGGACTGAGAGGGTGATGGCTTTGGGAGGCCTTTATTCTGCAGTCAATTATGCATAGATGTTGATCATGATGAACTACGTACTGAATTGAAGCATGCACTTTTACCTGACTTGCCACGCTCGGTGTTCTTGGGCCGGCCTCTGCTGCGTGGCTTGCTAGAGCCTGCCGCTTGCTCGTCCTGGGCTGAGCCCCTTGCCGCACTTTCCAGCCCCTCCGTGCTCGTGTCCATTCCAGAGTCGTCACTATGCAGCCACAACAGCGCATTGATGAACAACCAACTGTGCATAATTATCTACTCAAAATATGTAAAGCCTGTCAAAAGGAAAGGCCGATATAAAGTGAAGAGGAAGACTGAAGTATTCTGATGCCAAAGAGCCAACATGAGCAATTTGGCCAACAAAATTGTAACTCAACCTGATAAATAGCAGTTAGTCTAAATAAAATTTCATAATTTTCACATTTTTACCCAAAAGTGATTTTCATAGGTTTTCAATAAATCTATTATCAGCCACTAACATGCACAGGTTCACATACCCATCAACACCATTTTTGAGAGGTTCCTCCACCGCACTGCCCTGAATGAGCTTGCGCTCCTGCTCTTTGATTTTGTTTTCTTTCACTTTTCGTAGTCTGTGGGATGCGCCAGCAATACAGTGCATGTGTTAGGTATCATGTGAAATGATCTGTGCCATTCTAGACAACCAATTAAGCAAGTTACACATTTATCAAATAACTATGGAAAGTATGTTAGAAAGTCAGAGGGACAGGTTAAGGAACAACAATAAGGAAAGAGGGAAAAGATCAGTGGTTAGCTCTATGGCGCACGGGGTTGGGAGGGCAGGGTTAAATATCTCGAGATTTATGAAGGAATTATTGTCTCCGATCTTAACCCCCATTAGACAACAAGGTGATTCTACAGGGTTAGACAGGGACCATGGAAGAAGATGTAGCTCAGTGGTAGAGCGCACGCTTTGCTTGTGTAAGGTCCCGGGTTAAATCCCCGGCATCTCCAATTTTGCAAGTTTGGTTGCGTATAAGTCAATTTCAGGTCGAAAGCGTTGTTCTCAACAGTAGCAACTGGATTGTTTTTATCTGGCTAATAGAGACTACACCGTTTTCAAAGAGACCGTAGTATTGTACTTCTCAACCTCAGGGAAATAAAATATCCATTAGATGTGCATCTGACACTCAGATGCACATCTAATGGCAGAATTGTTGTGAACTGCCTAACACAGAAAGACTTCGACCCAAACGGGACTAAAATCCATATCCCCCCGATTGAGGTTGACACCTTTCCCATAATTTTTGTTGTTGATATGCCGTTCATGTCGTTGTTGTTGCTGACATGCCATTCTCTCCACAACTCTGTGCAGGGCTTTGTGACCCTCGGGTGAAAAACACTCTGGAAGTGCAATTATTATTATTCTCTTGTTAAAACAAAATAAAGCAAAAAAGGGTAGAACACATGAGAATAATTTAAATTGTAGTTGACCAAAAATCTGCAGTATAGATAACCGAAGGGAAAAATATTACAGGAAGATGACGGAAGAGTTGGTGAGAGGAAATCAAAGAATTTTGAAGCCAAGAATGACTGAAAAGGAAAGAGTTGAAGGCAATTGGTGGGGGGCAGCCTTTGCCCAGCAGTGGGAAATTACAGGATGATGATAAGGCAGCCATGAAAAGCGTCTTCCTCACCTGGCAGCGGCCTCCTCGCGCTCACGCCGCAGCTTAGCGTTCTTGAGCTCACGGAAGTCCTGCCGTGCCTGCTTCAGTACGTCAAAGTTGTCGTCGATGTAGTCGCGCGTAGTTACCAGTGTCAGCAGCTCCACGCTCAATGCTTTCACAATCAACAGCTTCTCCGCTAAACACATGAGATGCCAGTAAATCAAGGCAATGAGATGTTGCGACTACGGTAAGCAATTATTTCAAGTCGTCCATAAACGCGTGCAACGAAGAGCAAGCCTTTATGGACGCACAGAATGGGATGTGTAAAATACACAGATAATACCTACAAACGCAATGGTGCATGAGTTTGATAGTAAGGGATGTAGCTCAATTACGATTCAGTGTCTATGTTGGTAGAGCTATGTTTACCTGGTTTGAGATCATACACTGGGATATTTGCCAGCCGCTTCAGGAGGCCTGGTTGGCTGAGCCGTAGCTCCACACAAGGCCCATCCATGGTGTCAAAGCCACCACGCTGCTGGTATCGGTACTTGGAGTTGGCAGGCATCACGTCAGAGCCGGCCATCAGTACGTGCATGCGTAGAATTTCTGACACCGAACAGCTGTCCATGTCCAGTTTGCGGAGGGAGCGACCTGCACAATGCACAAATTGGGGGCAACATTGACTACACACACTGCCGTACAACACAACCACCATGCCATCTATTATGCATTTCAGAGTCAACTTGGGTAAAAATAACGTTTACAGCAAAAGCTGCATATAGCGTAAATCCTAAAAGTATTTTACTATCCCATCGCAGGTCAATATTGTCTATCGTACCATGGTGCAACTGCGGCCAAGCTGCAGCCATCGCAGCCACAGCAGTGATGGCAGCCTTTGTGTTGTCCTGCTCCTCTTCCAGGGCCTCAGATAGCCCAGTCACTAAAGCCCACAGATGAGACAAGCGTTAGCTCTACTGCTTTCATGCTGTTATCATTTAGGGCATTTAATGAGCAAAACCATAAACGTCCCTTTGTTTAAGTCAATATTCCATTAAGTAGTGAAGTCTAGGATAAAGGGAGGCATTTTAGTAACAAATAAGTAATCAAACTTTACTTGGTAAATATAGCTGTTGAGGTTTCAAATGAAGAGCTTTCACACTTAAATCCTAAAAATTAACTACAAAGGATAACACGGACCACTGCCTTTACTTATAGCAGGTTAAAAACTCATTGAATGAGAGGTATATTTTCATTGCAAACATTGGTTTACATATATAGAGCAAATGTTAACAAAAATTGCCATGTGTAGATAATGCTGATTAAGTTAATCCAATTTTAAAAATATCAAATATGATTTTTTTTAAATGTAACTTAACCATCAGTGCATATTTAGCATGCGTGGCAATACAGGTCCATTACTTTCAATTGGCTTGCTGTAAATCAACGATAGCTTATAGGAATTTTAATGAATTCTTCACACCTTTTGCATCTGCGTCCGTGGGTTGTTCTCGCACGCCATCTTCCTCCTCAGCAGTCATCGTTTGAAAGATGGCAGACAGGAAGAAGAATAGTAGCTCACAGAGTGGGCCCTCTGGGTCATGACCCACCATAGCCTCCTCCACCATGTCTACAGCCACATCACAACACACCTTCAAACATCTTATCACAAGAAATGTATCAATTCAGTCATTAATCAAATACACTTTGTTAAAAAAACATCAGCATCAACCATTTTCTATTAGTTATACAGAACCTCCCACTCAGCAAATGTTGAGGTGTCATAATAAAGCAGTATTTGACGTAACAAAAGAATCAGATATAAAGGAATTGATGCCTCGTTACAAGGCGGAAAAAATAAGGCAGGACCTACATTCTCACACGTATATTCACGGGTGGCAAGGTAGTGCAGTGGTAACATTTACGTTTTACAGAATGTTCTGCCCGAGGCGGTTCTATTCCTGCCTTTGGCACCTTTTAATGTTGAGTTTGTGTGTTCTCTCCCTGTTCTGAGTGGATTTCCTCCAGATTCTGTTTTCCTCCCAAAATGGCCGACTTGCCCCCTCTCTGCAGTTTCCTCACGTCTCTGAATCCCTGTCTCCATGACCAACAATTGCATGATTCTTGATTTCGTACACTAACATCTCAGCTCATTAAAAAAGTGGCTCAGAGCTCCACGATTAGATTCATTTGTTTAAAAGCCTCGATAAGTGTCCATGTAATGGTGCCTAATTAAACCAACTATTATCCCTGCGAGCATTTGAGAACATATTACCAAGAGTGATGCCATTTGGAAATTCATCCTTGAGGTCAAAGAAATCCCCAAAAGCGTGGAGAAACTCCAGCAGCATTAGGGCGTCGCCAAACAGCTCCGGGGGCAATCGCGTCCGCACTGGAAGGGGCTCAGGTAGAGCCTGAAATTGTCGAGAAAAACAGACCCACACCATGAGCATGACCACTCAACTTTGACAGACAGTAATCTACAAGAAGATGGGCATTTGCAAAAAAATCCAAAATAATTCTCGTACTCACCTTTAAGTCTTCACATTCCATATCATCTCGCAGTCGATTCCACTCCTTGATGTACTCAGCATATTTACGCTTCTCTTCACGCAACTTTTCACGCTCCTGGCAAACCATGTGACATGCAAAAGATGTGTTTAACCAGACATTCCACTGCAAGAGTTTTATCAAGATGTGCTAAACTATATTACTCGCATGGAGATGTACCGGAGGTATTCGCGTTAATAATTTTTCCATAAGCTTCCAATTCTTTCATGTGGTTATTTGGTTGATTATTTCACTATTCTTTTTATTTACTGGCAAACGGACCACTTACACTAACCTATTACAAAGACCGTTTAATTATAATTAAGATTATAACAACTTATAAAATACAACTTATAACGCACAAAATCCAAGTATGATCATGGCACAAATACAGGGTTTTCTGTATAAATGTTAACAACACATACGAAGCAGCAGGCACCATCAAAAGTATGATTGTTGTCCTGTCTACAGGACAACAAATGACTAAAATCTGCACGGCCATATTTTACAGAGAATAATATTGAGAACTGCAATATTGTACCTACATCACCGAAAGGGTAATATTGTCTGGTAGATTAATCTGGAAAATGGTCATTCATAGAGATCAAACCAGAACAAAATTAATAGATGAAGCAAAAAACAACAACAGGATGGCATTACGAATGTTTCCCAAGAAGAAAGTTTTGAAGCAGTGCCTAATGCATGATGACAGATCATAAACAAGGCTATTGAGAAATAAAATTAAGAAAAAAACTGAAGCGTGTACAAAAGCCAAGAGGAGATGTGCAGACGGAAATGTGATGAGCAACAGAAGAGGGACCATGTGAATCAGAGAATACAAATCAGACATGTTAATTAAGATTAGCAGATGGCCTAATAAAGAACGCAGCACATAAAGGATGGCCAGTGACTCAGGATTATAACAAAATGGCAAAGGAGAAAAATCAGCTTATATAATTGACTACCGCAGAGATGACGTAATGACATCAGTTCACACGGTCAGCAGAAAGAATGTGTGTGGCATCATAAAACATGCTGATGGTGTGAAGAGGCCTTCATTCAAGAAGACTGACAATAGCTGATAAGGGCTGCCTAAGAAACAATATTGGAATGGATATTAACTTGAATATTAAAACCTTTTCTTTCATTTCCTTGAGCCGCTGTTTCTCCTTGAGTTTTTCCTGCCTTTGCTTCATTCTGGCTTCCAGCAGGTCCCTGCGAAACTGCTGCTCCATGGCATGAACACTCTGCCTTACACTCTCCTCATTCTGCCGGAGACCTGGAGCCTTGTTTTCTTTGGCATGTGCAGCCGCTGCACAACAGTAGACATTGGATAATCCAGAATTAGCTTACTGTCAAATTGATTTAGACATTTTGTGACTTCTTGCAACCCTTGTGTGGAGAGTGATATTTCTTACAAAACAGTGTTAAGGTTGAAACAATGTGCAAATGTATCAATGAGAACCAACTGTTGTTGGTTATCAATCAATGATATCATTGATACATTTGCACATTGTTGTTGTTGGTTATCATTGTAAATGCATCATTTACCAATGAGTATCTTTTGTGACTTTTACGCAAATACTGTAGCAACAAGGATGTTTTTCTTAATACTCACACCAGCAAAAAACACAGGAAAGACTAGCAATGCGAAGAAGAACAAGTTAAACTAAACAAGATGAACATATATAGATGAAGTGTATGGTTCAAACAGCAACATATGAGATAGTAATTGGCCTTAAATTTACCCTGCGCTTATGTTCCTGGAAAAGGCCGCGTATATGGAAATTGCATAAAAATATACTTAAGAGCCCATGGGAAATACGGGATTCACTCCAGGCTCGCAAGATAACCTTCCTCGTTTATGCTATAACTTAGTCTACACTCAGTAAATTCTGAGAATACATATTTTTATTAAACCACTTAAGCTTGCTACTAGCTTTTGATACCGTGAGGATTTTGATGGTGTTGGAGGGAGAAGTACTTTCTTGTGCCACATTTTCCTTAGTGTGCTACTCTCACTCACTTTGCTCCTTGAGCCCAGAGATAACGCTATAATTATAAAGGGTTATAAGTGGGTTGTGATAGCCATCATCTCTCCATAAGGCAGAGGCTGCCACACATACAGATAGAATTCCAATTCCATACCTTTAAATGTAGGCGTCTATACTACGTTTTGGAATAAACTTGACTCCAGCGCCACGATTGATTCCAACTCAGGGAGTCATTACTATTAGTACCTGTTTAATTCTGTCCAGGATTGTTGTGAAAGACACGTTTTTTTAAGGATCGGAATAAACATTTCCATATCTGGAATTATGGAATGATTGCCACCAAACCGCCTGACTCCACTAGGACCAGGTGACCGTGACGTTGCACCGTTAATGACTGGACAGCATGTAAAAAAGTTAAATTTTTTGACCTTGCAATTGGTATCGTGTACACGAAAACCTCGTAAATGGAGGGTTGTAAAATAACAGCATACAAAAAACACAAACGTCCCGATGGTAAAACTAAGGACAGCACACTGCTTGGGTGAATTAAAAAGTTACAGATGGGACACTATACATATTGCACAAAAGGCACACAGTACAAGAAAAAATACAAAAAAATTAAAATTATAGTCGACCAAACAATATAAGCAATGCAAAAATGCAGGATAAAGGATGATAGTAAGACAGCATAAGACATTTTTAAAAGTCAAATTTGATTGTTGGAGCAGGGTAATTCAGAGTTTGATTTCTAGCGACACCATTTTCTATCTCCCTTTCTCACCTGCTCTTCTCATTGCTTCTTTTTTCTCTCTCAATTTCGCCATTTCTCGCTCAGCCTTGCTGCTGTGATGCTGAGAACCGTCTCTGTCCATGTCACCAGCAGCCTAAGAAACAATTCACATTGCATACAATCAGCTACACTAAAATGTAATGTCCCCAACCAGTCTGGAACGCACAAAAATCCAATTCCATATATATTCCTGCTTAATTATTTTTCTCAAATCTTCATACAAGTTCTACTATGCAAAAAAGGTTAGTGAACTTGCACAATGGCACAAATTCACTCTTTATAAAACGCATGGCTCTCCAGTTTACATTCCTCTTAAATACTGTAAAAAGAAATTATTCAAAGATATGCAAGGCCTATGGGAAAGAGTGGCATTAGGTTCCAGGCTCATGAAATAACCTTCCTCAGCCATCCTAGAACTTAGTCTATGTAGTATTTAAAAGGGCACACATACGTGTGTATGAGTGTAGTATTTAATAAGGCGCATACACAAAAGTGTGATTGATAGTTCTTTATTGTTAATGATACAGACAAACATACACGTGATTCAGGGTTCTTTATTAACGATTGCATCACGTAATCTTGGGGAGATTATTATGACTGCTTTGTGTTTGCGAGTACACTTATTAAGGGGAGAGTGTGGGGGGTGTAATGGAGTGATAACTGAGCAAGGTAGGGGATAATACTGGTTAATGGTGCAAAGGGGATCATCATTTTAAGTAACCATTTATAAGTAACCGTTTAATTCTGTACAGGGTTGCTGCAAGCGAGAGCTATTATTTTACACTTCTAAATAAAATTACCAGATCAGGAACCGATTATGGAATCGACTCACACCACGCTGCACCGCACAATTGCATTGATACCGTATTGAAAGAAAGAGGGTCACAATTGGGTGACCATGTGTAAGTAAAACAGTGTACAGTATAAAGAAACCGCGCATATGGAAGAGAAGACTGTATTAAACAGTCTGATCTTGAACGTTGCCTCTCACCATTGACACCTGAACCTTAGGTGGACGCCCACGGCGTGGCACAGAGTTGCTGTTAAAAATGGGGGCGCCATCGGGAAACACTGCCCGGAAGTTGAACTCATTCAGCTTATACTTGGTCACTGCGCTGGCCTGCAAAGGTAATGCGTTAGGCTTTATATGGTCCTGGCAGCTCCATCATACAGACCGTTGAAATGAAAGTGAGGATGCAAATACATTTCACAGCCTTAATTTACAAAATTCCAACGATATTTGAAATTGAGCCAAAGGTGAAAAAATTACTGAAATTCAATTGAAAAAACACATACCTTTACGTTAATGACTCCATTTGAAACTTCACAGTTCTGCTTCAGAAACATTTTAACTTTTTCCCTTGTAAAAAATCCTTTCCGGCGACTAATAGAAAGACAAACAATAAATGTTATTATATAAGATACAAAGTCAAAGTTTAAAAAAATGTTAAGCTTAATTTGACAGCCATCATAAGTATATTAAATATGAATGTAAAATGTACTTACCCAATTACACTAGCTTCAATGATAAATGGCTGCTTTGTTTCGATCTTGAGCAACTTCACTTTGTATCGGTACAGCGCAGGGTTTTGGACCCTGTGGGTTATTTTGGAAAGGGAGCAGAATTAATAAGTGAAACAACTTTATTGACAACTACAATGCCAATTTCGCACGAATAATGTGACCCACACAAGTAATATGAGGAAAAAGGTAGAAGATTGAACTTTAACACTTGGCAATAAGATGGTACAAAAAAGCTATTTCTTACAGGCTTGATCCATTGTCATCCGTGTCTTCGTCGCCTTCACTGTCGCTGATCACAATAACGTCAGCCTTTCCAGTATGCCCATTGGCACTGCCATTTTCCGTTGGAGGGGATATCACCGATATGACGCTGCAACTTTGCCTGTTAAGGTTACACAAACGTACAAATGTTGAAATTGATACTTACTGAACCCATTACACAGTGGTGTGGGACACGATTAACTCCATTCTGTATCGTCACAAATATTGTCCAGACAACAAGACCTACCTTTACTACTCACACTTTAAAGAACACTGGGCATAAATTTGGGAACACACCTTATGGTGTGAAATGTATTATAATCCA
>JAZEWT010000004.1:14682267-14692799 GCA_036362905.1 Mordacia mordax
CACCTAATTTAATAAGGGTGCACAGGCAGGCACTTAATAAAATGAGACACCTACCATCGTCCCAGGACATGTAGCTGGGCAAATGAGATCACAAAACCCTGCCGGACCCACGTGTAGCTCGTTAGTGACAGGACAGCCCAGCGCTACAAACCCTAATCTCTCAACCCTTCAGACACCAGATTCTGGACTGGGTTTCCACCTGACCTGTTTACTCAGGTTTGTCCTCTTACAGAGGTCTCTGTCCTGGGAAATATGTAAGTATTGACAGTTTTGTCAGTTGGCAGTAACATCCAGTTCCCCCTTTTACTTCCCATATGTTCTGGTTATTTGTGACGCAGAGGTCGCAATTTTAATCCTGATATCAAACCCAAGCAAAGGAAGCTTTTGTATCTGTCCAGAGTCCACCGGGGCATTCACCAGCTGCATCCCTGGTGGAAGTGAGTGGGAGCGATCATGGCAGGGACAACAAACAGCAGCACAAGGAGAGGAGGAGCATTTGTCAATGCCGCTGTCTACATGGGGCAATGAAAAATGGCGAATCGCTTCTCATGGCAGCGACAATTAATGAGATGAATGGCCGGCCCTCTCTCCAGCTGAGGCGTTGAGTCTTTCACAATCCACCACTGACAAACGGGCGCGAGTTCTTGCTCCTCCTCCCGTCCTCTCGCTCTCTGGCGTTATAACGAAAGTAAAAAAAAACCCGTCCTTCCTGGTTCGCCACGAGGCCGTATCTCTATACAATCATAACCGCCACCATCATTATCCCTTCTACCACCGACGATTCTCATCACCGTCATGGCCGCCATAACCAATCATCATTATCACCACCATGGACCACCAATATCATCAGCGCCACCTCGTCCGTCTCGGATGAGATAACGGCACAGATAAACACAACCTCGTCACCAAATAAGATATAACCATAGCCGGGCCTAAATACAAAACACTGCTTCGCGTGCTTCTTCTTAACGGCGATACTCACTCGTAGTCTCGGAACGCCTCGTTGGTGACCTTGCAGAGAAAGAGTCCCTCGTCAGGGCTCAGGTCGGCCGGCGGGGCCTGCCGCACGAACGGCTTGCGGTGCAGTAGCGGCATGGTCGGACCGGTGTCCCCCTCGTCTTCCCTCGTCCACCCAGCCCGGTCTCACCGGTGTCTCTCCCTCCCGGGGCCTCTCCTGCCTCTTCGGGCTTCTTCTTCAAGTCCTTTCCTCCCCTCTTATCCGTCGTGTGCCCTTTCCCTTCCGTAGCCACAACACCACTTGCCTTTATTCCCGTTCAACACCTTCCTCTTCACCACCTCGTCGTCGTCTTCCTCCTGATCACCCCCGAGCCGGCCTAAGCTAGAATTAAAGCAGCCGCGGCGCCGCCGCTCGATGGATTTGGAGGGAAAGGCCGACGGGAACCTCGCCGCAGCCACAGCCGCCGCCGCCTCCTCCTCCTCCCCCAGCTCCGCCCGTTCGTGATCGCCCCCAACGGCAGCCCGGGAACCACGCGGTGGCGCGGGGACAATGAACCGCCTCCACCGCCCGTTCAGATGGTGACGACGAATGCCGCTGGCGAGATGTTATCAGATTAGATGGAAAAGACGAGATAATGCGTCTCACCCGCCGGGTCTGGGATGCTAATGGAACACCTACAGCACGCGTGTGGCACAATCCAATGTTTTACTAATGCACGATCCCACAGCCTCGCAAGGTTTATTCCACACGGAAAATCAAAGCAACTTTTATTGTCTCCGCAACAGACTGGTTGTGAAGGTGGTCCAGCCGAAGATGACGGTTGCCTCCTCTTGCGGACCTGGGACTCTGAACTAAACCGAGTTACGATCTGCCATCTCGTGCCTATCCGATCGTTGACACGAGCGAAAGAGAGGTTACAAGAAAATAAGAAAAAAAAACGAGGTACGCGAGTGCGCGGGAGGAGATGAATGAGGAAGCTGGGCCAGCCTTCGGGGATGGAGGGGCTCTGAGCCCGCATTAGGCCCGGGTCCCCACGCCCCGTGCCGGACCGCCCCGGTCGTGACGTACGGGGGGGGGGTCCACTTCGCGTGGAGACAACGTGGAGTACAGTCGTTAAATAATGCCACCAAATTACCCGCAGTCCGGTGGCTCTGCTCGCGTACTGCGTCCTGGCAGCATCATGATCAGTCCGCTGCTGGGTGATCAAAGACAAGCCACGGCATTGGACCATGCAACGGAAACCATGGCCCAAACCACTGTCATCTCCGCTCCTTCAGCGGAGGAAGAGTAGCAAGGATTCCACGAAGCCCTCTCTAGTGGACAGATGAACATTGGCTGCCACGACAAAGCAGACGTAGACGCTGCTTGATGAGGGGGCTCCCACCATCGTTTTGTGAGAGCTGCGTGAGGTAGGCCAACTCATCTTTAATGCTACGTACTGGGAGCTTGAGCTATGTTGGTTTTGGATGGACCAGGCAGTTTGTGAAGGTGTTATTGTTTTTGGATGAAAGCGGTTCTTAGTTTTTTTTTAACATCACCGTGCTGACGTCCCGTTATCAGCACGGTCTATCCCTGCCTTGCGCCCTAGGCTGCAGCCTCCCGCAATCCTATCCAGCAATAAACGGTTGCTGATAAAAATTACAAAAAACATTGTCCAGATGGATATATTTTACGCAAGCCCTGAAAAAAAGTGCGGTCGTGAATTAGAGTCTTTGTTGTTTGAGTTCAGTGAATGTTTTGGGTTTGCGGTTGGTATTTTTAATTAACGTTTATTACAAAAACACGAGTTTGTACAATTGTATTGAAAGCCCTTTAAATAAAGTAATCCACGGGTGTATGTTTTTTTAAATCAGCCATTGATGGATGAAGGCTATGACAATCCATACTCCTTTCTCATGAGTATGACGCAGTGATGGGTTGTTTCATTGGATCTTTCTGCTGAACGTGTTAGTTTGGAAAACAGATTTCACATTTAAATCATGGCTTTGCAAGTTACACAAATTAACGAGGTGAAATGTTTACAAGCGCGCTATTAAAATGACAACGAAGTGATAAGCTGTGACTTGTCGCTTAGATGTGGCTTTCCATATGCCTCCGATTTTTGGTGAGGCATAATCTCACCAAATCTAATCACCGTCTTTAAAAAGAAAATAAAGTCGTGTCTAGTAAATGGGCAACGTTTTAGGGCAGTGGCCCTTGGCCAAACGGAGGGGAGGCCAGAGGTGTAACATTTATTATCAGCCTTTTCTCAACAAGTGATTGACTACTGTGCGTGCGATGGCGCCAGAGTGTTACTTTAGAAGCGTGTAAAGTGTTGTAATTGTGTACTGAGATGATTATTATTATTATTATGCATATTCTAGTATTTAATATACAGTACTGTGGGGTTTCCATTTTACATTTGTATTCCCTATAATGGATAAGAGCGCCGCCGCGGATTTCGTAGACGATTGGCCTAGAGCCGTGTTCAATGCGAGCCGGGGGGCCAATCAGCGACTCGGAAATCTGGGACGCTGCGCGTCTCGACTGGGAAATTAAACACTCGCGTTACGCAATTGATTCGTCATTAACCAGAGTTATAATGGAGAGGTAAGAAGCGAGAGTCACGAATTGTTCCCAGAAAATACAGACACACACGCATTCCTCATGCATGGTCACGCTGTTCATGTACAGCTGTAAAAACAATAGTCCTCGTGGCGAAGGCAATGTTATAATTAGTACTTACTAAGAGGGGCTCTACTTAATGCGCCGCAGTGACATCTGGGTTTGTTGGCGGCAGATTATAAGTGTGGCTTCTTGATCTTATCAGACAGAAGCAAGCAACCAATCCACCCAGTATTTATTCCTGTTGTGCTGTACTTATGTGCTCCCCAGGTCCCTGTTGTCCACTAACGTGCACTGATCATGAGCGGTGGTCGTTTGATGCTTTGGCTTAGCAAAGCACACTGGACTTGCAAAACCTCTCAGAGGCCACCGGTTCTATTCTGTGGCCCTGCCTGGCACTTAATGTGGAAGGTTTCTCGGTGTCTTGTTTTTGGTCCAATCCACTTTTTAAGAAAGCACATTCGAACGTCGCAATTGAGTCTTGCAGCTGACAACGTATCCCTTGTGTTATAATTTCAGATTACTGCAGCTGTTTTATGGTTGTACACCCGATTGTAAGAGTAATCTGAACATTTTCAGGGTAATCTGAAAATTGGGCGTAGATACTGCATTTCAGATTATCAAAATCATTAAATTTCTTACATATCGGTGATAATTAAACATTGTGTCAACATGAGCCCAACGGTTACAACGATATGCCAATATTGACACTATCATGTTGACTGAGATTGAACTATTTAATATTCATATGCCTTGTGAGATCTTGGATCACTTCATACATTTCGACAAACTCAAATTCCTTTAGTCTTTACATTGTAGGTAGGTGTATTAGTACAGTATCTGATATTAAATACAACAAATCACATTTGTCAATAACTGTCCTAAAAGGAAAAAAATATACATGGATGACGTTTCGGACATGACCTGCTTATGAAGAAGGGCCATTGCTTGAAACATAAGCTGTTTAGGTTTTCACCGGGCACTCCGGTTTCCTCTCAGTCAAAAAAATATGCTGCTGCATAGGTTAATTGGCTCGCAGACTAAATTGCCCGCATTGCCCGGTGATGGACTGGCGTGCCATCGTGGGTATATCCCTGCCTTGCGCCCTGTGTCTGCCGGGATAGGCTCTGGCTCACTGCGACCCTGTACAGGACTAAGCGATTTCTGACAATTAGATGAGATTAGATAAGCTGTTTAGAAATATATTTATATTTACTTCTGCATTGTGGTATCACAAACATGATATATATTTTAGAACCGGATTGCTTGTGGTTTATGGTAGGAGAAAAAAATTCCCAAATTCAACTTGTTTATGTTTTCTATTCTGTTACGAGTGATGCTCGTGAATGTTTATGCTGGCCTTTTTGGTGGCCTGCGACCGCCTAGGACAGATCTGTGCAGACTGCGCGAGATGGCTATGCCACCAGCTCCGAGCTGGTCAATCCATAAGAGGTTAGGAAATTATTAGTGACCTGACGCATGCCTAGCCATATTCAATCTACGTGCACTTTTATATGTGTGATAAGTGGTCTGTAATGCAGTTCCAAGACATATAGTTGTGAGTCATCAGGTTTTGTTTATTGATCTGAAATGTAATACCACAGCAGCAGCTTTTGCTGTCACGTGAATCCTTTTTGACAATACATCATACGATTTGATAAAATTATTAAAATATAAGTCTCATCTCATCTCATTATCTGAAACCGCTTAATCCTATATAGGGTCACGGTGAGCCGGAGCCTATCCCGGAACACAGGGCGTAAGGCAGGAATACACCCGACGACGGGACGCCAGTCCATCGCCGGGCATTAAAATATAAGTGTCTGCAGTCAAATAATATAAATGGCATTTTATGCTAAATATTACTAATCAATGCTTGGTGTTTAAGTTATTAAATTTGATGCATCGACACTGAAAGTTATATGCTATACTGTATTAGACAATTGAAGACAATGGAAGTTGCTATGGCAGTCTGGAGTCAAGGTGTTTCTTGATTCCTCACTCACCTTCGAGACACACACCAACAAGGTGACGAAAGTAGCCCATTTTCATCTCAGAAATATAGCCAGACTGTGCAACATCCTGTCACCTGCTGCCGCTGAGAAGCTAATATCTTCATCTCACGAATCTCATCTCATCTCATTGTCGGGAAACCGCTTAGTCCTGTAGAGGGTTGCGGTGAGCCGGAGCCTCTCCCGGCAGACACGGGGCGCAAGGCAGGGATAAACCTACGATGGGACGCCAGTCCATCACCAGACACTGCCGGCAATTTAGTCTGCATGCCAATTAACCTATGCAGCAGCATGTTTTTTGGACTGTGGGAGGAAACCAGAGTGCCCGGCGAAAATCCCCGCAGACACGGGGAGAACATGCAAACTCCACACAGAAAGGCACCCGAGCCGAGATTCGAACCCGGGACTTTCTTGCTGTGAGGCGACAGCGCTACCCAGGCCACAGTACCGCCCTCCTCACGAATCTATTATTGCAATGCACTGCTCCCTGGCACCCCTGCCTTCTTGATCAATCGTCTCTAATGTGTGCAGAATGCGGTTGCCAGAGTCCTCACTTGCACACCCATCCACGATCACATAACCCCAGTACTGACGTCTCTACGGTTACCTGTTAAATACAGGATTGAATTCAAGATCCTCCTTCTCACCTACAAGGCTCTTACTGGCGCAACTCCGACATACATCCGTGACCTACTTCAGCCACCCTCCTCAACACGACAACTTCGATCCTCCAATACAGGCTTGCTGCATGTGCCTAGGTCGCACCTCCATTCGATGGGTGACAGAGCCTTCTCACGCGCTGCTCCAAGACTCTGGAATGCCCTTCTGCTGGAAATTCGTTTAGCCGAGTCCTTGGCCATCTTCGAATCTCGTCTCAAGACTCACTTGTTCCGTAAAGCTTTCAAGTCCTCCGGCTAGGACTATTGATGCAGCTCAGTGTAGTTGTACCAGGATGCTGGCTCTCTTCCGACCTGCGCCTGCACGGGAACATTTATTCCTTCCTCCGGCTCGGACTGTTGATGCGGCTCAGTGGTGCCGTGTCAGGATGTTGGCTCCCTTCCGACCTGGGTCTGCTCAGGAACATTTGACCCTTCCTTGTTGGTTGAATTTTTATTTATTTATTTTATTTTCTGCTGACTTTGTGTCCTGTAAAATATCGCTACTGTTTGACTTTCAGTTGAACTGTCTTGATGTTATTGACATGCCGTTCTCTACATAGCTCGGATTTGTATAAAAAAAAAACCCAAAAACCCGTTATTGTTGCTGATTTTCCGTTCTCTGTCGTTGTTGGCATGCCGTTCTCTCAGCAGCCCTGTGCAGCGCTTTGTGACCCTTGGGTGAAAAGCGCTCTATAAATGCAATTATTATTATTATGATTACATTTAAAACACAACATTGTGCCTACAATGTTTTCAGCTGATTTGAATATTTACGTATTTAAACATTTGTCTGAAAAATGTTCACCTGTACTCGTCATTATCATGAATTGCATTGAATAACGATGCATGACATTAGCCTTCACAGTTCATGATCATCTATTCTAATCTTGTTAAAGATTAAGATGAACAAGGCAATTCAAGCCATAACATATTGAAGGTGGCCTAATGTGTGGTTATTGGAAAATATCGATATGTGCACATGAGCAAATTAATGTTTGGAATGGAAGTTAAAAGACTTAATGGCCCATTGCTCATCTAGGAGTCGACCAGGCAACTAAACAGATTTCACCATCATCAATAGTACATAAATGTAATAGTGTAATTAATTAGAACCCATCAATCTTACCGAGGGATGCCTGCATTGGTTACTAAAACATCAACATAACTTGCACTGTTCTCATGTGTTGCTTGCTTTGATGTATTAAACAGATCCCAGCGCTTGTTAAAAGAATGTGCTTAGTTGATCTGTGCAAAAATATTTAAACATTCTATACATTGCTGTATTACTGCTACGTTATCTAGTTTCCACATTTTCTAATTCTTTTCAAGGCTATCCATGGTTTCATGGCGTACATGTAGAGCACCTCTTGTTAATACACTGCTGGATGAAAGCCTCCCCGGGTCATGCAGTTTTTATTGGGATGGTGGAGGCATTTATTGGCAAAACTTTACCAAGCTGCTTAGTGTGCCTCTGTATTCCATGTTTCGTCCATGATTAGTTGTGGAATTTGTGCGTGTTACAAATTGTGTTGTATTAAGTTGGGGAGCATAAATGATAGATTGTTGTACATTACAACACTGCATTTTTTCTACTACCACCTGATAACAACACAACCCCAGAGTTTCCGACATGTTTTATGTAAAACGGTTGCTTATCCCAGCACAATACAAGCCCAAACCCAACTAAGCTACCAACATTTGGTGAGACTGAGCACATTCTAAGTGATGTAATAATAGTAATAATATTTTGCATTTTTAGAGCGCTTTTTACCCGAATGTCACAAAATGCTGCACAGAGCTGTGGAGATAACGGCATGTGAACAACAACAAAGTAGATCAATTAAGTAAAATAATGACTATAAATCGATGAAATACACAAAATAACAAAGTAATAGTTGACAAATTTATAAAGGAAAAAGCGCTACTGAGCAGACAGGTTAACAGCGAACCATCATCCAAGCACACAGCAGTGAGAAGCATTAACAGTTCTAGCCAGAAGATTTCAAGATCTTACGAAACAAGTGAGTCTTGAGACGGGATTTTAAGATGCCCAGGTACTCAGCTGACTGAATTTTTTTTAAAGGTTATTCTAGAATCTGGGAGCAGCGCACGAGAAGGCTCTTACCCATCCTACGGAGGTGCAATCTGGGCACCTGCAGCAAGCCCGTGTTGGAGGATCTGAGTTGTCATGTTGAGGAAGGTGCCTGAAGTAGGTCACGGATGTTTGTCGAAGCAGCGCCAGTGAGAGCTTGTAGTTGAGAAGGAGGGTCTTGAATACGATCGTGTATTTAGCCAGTGGAGAGACGCCAGCACTGGCGATATGTGATCGTTAATGAAAGTGTGGGTGAGGACTCTAACATCTGTGGTGCCAAGCTTCGCTGTGATGACAGGTTAGGTGCATGCGGCACCCACACAGCGATCGGGCTGAGAGAGGGGGTCGCAATGTCATGGGGTGAGGGGTGGTGTCATGCGTGATGAGTGGTGCTGGTTTCCGCGCGGTGCCATGCTGGGTGCACCTTAGCACACGCCCAGGATTTGAGCCGGGAGAGAGAGAACTGCGGTGTGAATGGCTGAGTGAGGTGTCCTGTGTGATTGGCTGTGATGGTGGGTCACGAAGTGCTGTCGCTGACGGGATAGTCGATCGGGGTGGGGTGGGGGTCATGGAGAGTTTATGGAGTAAGTGTAAGATGGTATTGTGCCGTAAACAAGTTCTGGAATGGGCCGGTTTTCGCTAGTTTGCCCTGGTTGGCCGGAAGAAGAGAAAAGGACTCCCTGCGTATGGGGAGAGCCCCGGTTGTGCCACAGGGTTATATAAGATGTGACTAGCATTGTGTTGGAGAGTCCGTGAATGGGAGCTCGGCACACTGACGATATTTGTGATGTAGAGGGAGAACAATGGGCTGTTGGAAGGGAGCGCATGGATCGGCGTTGATGTACCGGCATGTTGGAGAGAGCTCGGTTACCGCGTACAGTGCGCAGTGTTGTTGAGCTTATGTTGAATAAAATTGTTGCAAATTGAGAAGCATCCGGTTCTTGTCCCTAGTGCCGATGGCGATGAGAAGTGCCAGCACGTCCGGGGATCGACAGGCGCGACAACAAGCTGTCTGCGGTGGAGACAGACTTGGCGAGTTCCCAGTTTGATGTCAGCGAAGTGGGATTGAGCTTACGCCTGGAGCATGTGGGATGAGCGGGGATCCCGGCGACATGCGGGGAACACGCTTATGGGGTCCTTGGACGAGTGTCAGCGGGACGCCGTGGCAGCGGTGACAGTGGGATGACGCCGGGATGATGCACGAGTGGGAGGCGCTACACCACTGTTCAGCGGTGTGCAGTCGGCGCTGAGCGAGCACGCCTGTGAAGATGGTAGGCACGCCACGGGAGTGGATGCGGCGGCGAGCTTGTTGGGCGCGGCAGAGCCGGCGCGAGCGGGGTGGGCGCTACGCCACCGTTCAGAGCTGGAGGAGAGCACGCATGTCTGCTGGTGACGCTGTTCAACCGGCTGGAGAGAGCGCGTGCGCCTGCTAGCGGCGCCGTGTGGCAGGCTGCGCAGATCGCAGTGAAACTCAGGAGGTGGCAGAGAGCGAGAGCAGCGCGCCTGTGAGGACGCTACGAGATGCGACGGTGACGACGACGAGGCTGCGGTGATAAGGAGCAGCAGCTGGGAGACATCTGGCGGAGTTGTTGATGAGCAGTAGCCGGGAGAGATTCGGTGGAGATAATGAGCAGCAGCCGGGAGAGATCTGGCGGTGTTGATGAGGTATAAGCAGCAGCGGGGAGTGAATCTGGCGTTGGAGGTGAGAATCGCCGGGAGCCCGTGGGTTGTGGGTGGCTGCTGGGGTGATGCAAAGNNGGGTGTGGCGGGAGTGCCCGAAGCACGGGTGGCTTTGGCGGCCCCCAGTGCATGTCCGGAAACTGGTCTCAGTGGGCGAAGCTTGCCACGGCGGCAGCCGAGGTAGCTCGGGGTGGGCCTGTGGCACCACGGCTTCAGCTCCGGGCTTGTGACGGCTTACAGCGGCAACACCATGAAGAGGATCAGCACCCACTCCGCGATAGATCAGCCAGTGAGCACGGATGAGCAGAGACTTCTTGATTTTGTTGCTTTATTGAAACTAGCAGTGGACGGGGCCGGGAAGTAGCGACATACGACAAGTAGCTATATCATGATGCTCCTTCTCGTTCCCCCAGGAGACTCTCTTCGCCCCTCCAACCCCCCTGCCTATATATACCCGTGGCCCCTTCTAGCGCCTTCTAAATTACGTCACCCTTCTCCCGTAAAAGTCACCCCCGCAGCCCGTACTG
>JAZEWT010000004.1:14711433-14724109 GCA_036362905.1 Mordacia mordax
TTCTACCGTAAAAGTCCCCCCCGCGCAGCCCGTGCTGTCCGTCCCCCACGTAGCGTTGGTCCCTCTTCTACAGTAAAAGTCCCCGCAGACTGTGCTGCTCGTCCCCCACGTGGCGTTGGTCCCTCCTCTACAGTAAAAGTCCCCCCTTCCCTATTCCTTAACTCTGCAACTCCACTGCCAGAGAAAGTGAGGCCTACCAAGAAATTGCCAACCCTCAGTTCTATGATGCAGCACAATTCAGAGTAAAATCTACTTAATGTCGCACTAGTTTATGTAACCGATTCCTGTATCCAAATGTAGCAGGACATATTTAACATGTAATCGTGCTTGTCTAAAACTATGTTAATGTCAACTCCACAAGATGTCTTGTGTTATTACAATTCCCAGAAGCTATTAGAAAACATTACTGTATATAAATTGGCCTTATCTAATCACTGTTCATTGCTAATGAATATCACTTTTTTTAATTCTTAAAGTGTTGGTAAGCAATACAACTATATATCCGCGTGTGTTTATAGTTTTGGCACATTGAATATAAAGGAGAATTTTAAACTGAGTTGGCGAGGGTGTGCTTAATGTCATGTACATGTTTGAATAAGTAAGCTCGGAAGAGGAGGAGAGGGTGCAAAAAGAGAAGAGGGAGCGAGGAGGAGAGGAGCGATAAGGAGGAGGAGAGGGAGCCAGGAGAGGAGAGGGAGCGAGAAGAGGAGAGGGAGCCAGAAGGAGGAGACGGATATGAATGAGAGGAGAGGAGAGGGAGCGAGGAGGAGAGAAATGTGGTGGAGAGGAGAGAGAAGGGGAAGAGACAGAAATTGGAGAGCGAGGAGGATATGATTGCTGAAAACCATAAGCACAGTGTTCCAGTTTGTTGTGTAGCAGGCATCGTGTTTGACAAGAACAAAAAAACCCCAAAAATGTCTTTAAGCGGAAATTGGCAACGCATATGATTGTAAAATCTGGGCTGAGCTTGAGTTGAAAGAAAAGGAAGATGGGCTCAAAGAAGCTAAAGTGACAATCGATGCCCTGCAGAAATCGATGCTAATACAGATCGCATCTCCATTCAATGGGTAACAGAGCCTTCTCGGGTGCTGCTCCCAGACTCTGGAATGCCCTCCCATTGGAGATTCGATCAGCTGGGCAACTTAAAATCTCGTCTCAAGACTGACTTGTCCCATAAGGCTTTCAAGTCCTCTGGCTCGGACTGTTAACACGGCTCACTGTTGTCGTGCCGGGTTGATGGCTTGCAGCCGACCTGCGCCTGCTCGGGAAAATTAATTCTTTCGTTGTTTGTTGAACAATTATTTTTTTATCGTTTATTTTACGTCCTTCCATAAATTATAGCCGTTATTTGAATTTCAGTTGAACTGTCGTGATGTTGCTGACATGCTGTTCTCTTCACAGCTCAGATTTGTAACATAAAAAAAACCCAAAACGTTATTATTGCTTATTTGCTGTTCTTATGTCATTGTTGCTAACATACCGTTCTCTCCACATCTCTGCAGCGTTTGTGACCCTCGGGTGAAAAGCACTCTGGAAGTGCAATAATTACTATTATTATGGTGTTTCAAAGTACTTATAAGGTCGGCCAGGAAATATACATGCAGTGCAACATTGTTTTTTTTCTCATTGTCATTTATCAGCTATGATCTAGCCATGACTGAATACAGGCCAACTCAACTGTTACCAGAGATAAAGATAGAACCATAACACATGACGGGCGGCATGGTGGCCCATTGGGTAGCGCTGTTGCCTCACAGCAAGAAGGTCTCGGGTTCGAATCTCGGCTTGGGTGCCTTTCTGTGTGGAGTTTGCATGCTCTCCCCGTGTCCTCGCGGGTTTATGCTGGGCACTCGGGTTTCCTCCCACAGTCCATAATGCTGCTGCATAGGTTACGTGGCTTGTAGACTAAATTGCCCGCAATGCCCGGTGATGGACTGGCGTCCCATCGTGGGTATATCCCTGCCTTGCGCCCTGTGTCTGCCGGGATTGGCTCCAGCTCACCGTGACCCTGTACAGGACTAAGTGGTTTCTGACGATGAGATAACACATGACAGAGATCGATTTTTAAATTAGCCGATGCATTTAATTTTGAATTCTATTGATATAAAATCACACATCCCAAATTTTACACTGTCAGGTGAAGAGGAGACCATTTCATGTCACATAAAGCAATAGGACCAGTTGCTGGAACAAACATAGTGGACCGGTAGACTAAATGTTCATATAGGCATTCAATATCTCAGCGATTAAACGAAGTATTAATCGTTCTTCTGTCTAAAAATAGTAATAAATCGGACGATTTACAGACTAATTAACCTCTTAACGCACATTTATTAACAATTCAAAAAGAACATTGGTGTTAGACAAACTGAGAATGTAGAGGTCATACAATAATTGAAGACAGCACAGCAAGCGGCTAAAGCATACAAACAGAAAAAAAGAGGTTGATGACTGTCAATTTCAAATCCGTTGAGGAGAGAGATTGAATGTGTACATACTATGCTATCAATCAGATTTTGGAAAAAAAACTAATGGATGTGTCATGGAGAACATCTCATCTCATCTCATTGTCTGAAACCGCTTAGTCCTATACAGGGTCACGGTGAGCCGGAGCCTATCCCGGCAGACACAGGGCGCAAGGCAGGGATACACCCACGATGGGACGCCAGTCCATCGCCGGGCACTGCGGGGCAATTTAGCCTGCGAGCCAATTAACCTATGCAGCAGCATGCTTTTGGACTGTGGGAGGAAACCGGAGTGCCCGGCGAAAACCCACGCGGACACGGGGAGAGCATGCAAACTCCACACAGAAAGGCATCCGAGCAGAGAGATTCGAACCCGGGACCTTCTTGCTGTGAGGCGACAGCGCTAACCACTGGGCCACCGCGCCGCCCAATTATTAATTCAATGAAAACATGCATGCGCCCAGATCGCACCTCCATTCGATGGGTGACCGAGCCTTCTCGCGTACAACTCCCAGACTCTGGAACGTCCTTCCATTGAAAATTAGGTAAGCTGAGTCCCTAGCCATCTTCAAATTCTGTCTGAAGACTCACTTGTTTTGTAAGACCTTGACTGCTGATGCTGCTCACTGCTGTGTGCTTGGGATGATGACTCGCTGTTGACATGCACCTGCTCAGTAGCGCATGTTCCTTATTTGTTGATTTGTATCGTGTTATTTTGCGTCCTTCATTGATTTATAGTCATTAATTACGTTAACTGATCTATTCTGTTGTTGTTGACATGCCGTTTTCACCACAGCTATGTGCAGCACTCTGCGACCCTTGGGTGAAAAGCGCTCTGGAAGTGCAAATATAACATGCATTGCAGACACACATAAGACACTCAAGACAATGATGGTTCTTTAAGCGAGGATGATACACAATATGCAAGGCACATGAGTCGTGTGTGTTACATACACATACGACTGATGTTTTCGTGCATTATTTCCTATCAAAGCTGTCTAATTTTTCATAAACGCTGTACTCTACTTTTTCGAGCACAGCCAATTGTAGATTGTAATTTTGTTAAAAGATTTCTGGCAAAAGTGTCTTGCACACACCCTAAACAGAAGGTGACATTGCTGCAGGCTACTTTTTTATGCATATCGACTCTGCCGTACAACCAGTGGGTTGTGTTTAACCACAATGTCTCATTGAGTAGGGCTGATTGCGAAATATTCCGAGTTGAAGGACAGCTGAGCACAAGCGATAGCCCGGATTTCCATGGATTTTGGGTGCCTTTTTCATGGATGCACACAGAACTCGCAAGGAAATGAGTTTGGCTAAAAGAAGTTATGGTGATAGAAGATACATGACCCCCACTGTGGCAATGTTGCATAGAGCCTTAAGCTGTCCGTGACCGATGGAGCTGACTGAATGCGATGATAAAATGACAAACTTATTAAAGAAAAATGAATAAATTTTATCTTTATAATTGTGTTGCCTGAGAACTATTAAAGCTGGTGGTACAACTCCAGGTATGTGACACATAACTCAGAAGTATTGAAACAATGACGTGTAGATGAACAATAAAAAAGGCCAAAGTATAAGCAATGAATTTGGAATGTTATCAAAGAAGCGGAAATTAACTGCCAAATGGAAATAATTGAATTGAAATATCACCGAAGTTTACACAGTGTGTGAAATATGTTTTGGGTGAATGCAAGCTTCATTTAAAATATGCAAACGTCTGTTTTTGAGCAAACTACCGAAGCTAATCTCACTTATTATTACCAAAATAACCATCACAATTCTTTAAATATGTTTTTTGGTTGCTAAACTTAACCAAAACGTACACTTTCACAAACAGCTTAAAACATGGATTCATGAAGTTAATTTAACCTGCAATCGACAACGTATGCTTGGCGAGGCTTTAAATAGAACGCCTTGAAGAACGATGTAGATAATACGCACAGCCTTACATCCATTATTCTATAAACATAAAGTAAATAATAATGCATTTATCGAGTGCTTTTCACCCGAGGGTCACAAAGCGCTGCACAGAGTTGCGTAGAGAACGGCACGTCAAGAACAACGATTCTACAGACACAATGCCACTTTTGAGACCCACGTCAAAACAGTCCAGAGTTTTCCTGTTCGAACAAATCATTCTGTAAAACATTTTTATGAAGGTCAATAGGCCATTGGACTGAAGAAGGTATTGTGTGTAGACAGATGAAGTACCGTCTTTTTAATTTCTATATAATAATATAATAATAGTTGCACTTCCAGAGCGCTTTTCACCCGAGGGTCACCAAGCACTGCACAGAGCTGTGGAGTGAACTGAACGTCCGCAACAACATCCAAGGTAGTGTAACTTGATTTTTTTTTATACATCTGCAAGGATCAATGTAAATGCAATAAATGACTTACAATAAAATTACATTTTAGTCCATCAGCCTCTGGGCCTTTTTGAGCAATGTTTTCCAGCATCGTTTGTGCAGAAAACCCTGGAGCATTATTTATATTTTCAGTCTCGTCAGCAGGGTGACGGCTGTTTAACAAAAGCTGCTACGTTGCATGGTATTTTATAGGCAAGCGACCTCCACCAACAACTTCGGACTCATTGCATGATCACATACAGATACAGCCCGATTTATTCAATCCACTGCTGGGTGAATGCCTCCCTACGGTATACTTCACCACGCTGCCAATCATATTTACACGACTTAGCTCGCTGGTTAGCTATATCTCCGCGAATTAACTTTATTTGCAGATAAAGGAGAAAGTGAAGCATTGCAATCACTTGCTCATGTCAATAAAAAATACCCTCTCGAGGGTATCTTGACCTAGTTGCTACAGCCAGAGGTTTGGGAAAATGTGGGAATATCCCATTTTACCCGAGCATTTATGCTGATATGCTTACTGTGTTGTGCCCACTGTTTTCCTCTGACTGGACAGAAGAGAAACCTGCTCGTTGCTTCAAATAGCATGTTAGGAGGTGGAACCTGCAACCTCTGGACTGTCAGTGTACTTATCAAGTCCACTGTGTTAACTGTTGTACAACTGAGGCATCCTGCATTACAGGTAAATCGACGCAAAGCTCAAATACAATGACCAGCTGGACATTGCGTCACTGGGTGACGTGATATGGGACCTGCTAGAAGGTCAGAGGAGTGTATATAAGGGGGTGTAATCTGGGTGTGGTTGTTGGTGCTCGAGGAATAATTGTGGAGAGGTTGTGTTGTTGACGGTTAGTGTTGCATAGGGGTTACATAAAGGTGGTTATAATGAGAAGGTCGTCTTGACTCACCTTGTGTATCGGCAGCAGGGATGAGGAAGCCTCCATGTCAGCGCGATCGATTTGGGAGCCCAAAGACATGGATGAGGAGGCCGAAGTCCACGTGGTTCCCGACGGTTTGGTATCATAGACAGGGTACGAACCCATGCCGGAGGTGAGAAATAAAGTGAATATTGTGCTGACGTTTGGAGGCAGCACTTTGGAGGCCTGGGATGACTGCCAGCGACACGTGTTCAGCACACAACAATTGGGAGGCTGGTTGGATGTGGAGACGGCGGCGTGGGTCCCACTGCAGTTGCAGGGCTGCACGGCGCGATTCCTGGACAGGCTGGAGACTGAGACCAGGGTGGACTGACCGCTACTCAAACGAGTACTCGGGGAGCAATTCGACAGAGTGGTTCTGGCGGCTGCGCAGTAGGAATTGATGCAGTTGTGGAGTTGGGGCTTTCTGGAGGGGCCACGTGGGGGGGTGGACGGACAGTACGGGCTGCGAGGGGGCGTTGGCTTCCTGTTTTCGTCCCGCGGTGGTCTCGTGATGTGGACCCGTGATGTTTACGGTGGAGGGGTGATGTCATTTGGGGGGTGCTGGAGGGGGGGCCGTGGGGGTATATAAGGAGGGCCAGTTGGAGAGGCAGGGGGACAGAGAATCTCCTGGGGGAACGAGAGGCATCATCACAATGTAGGCTGCTCGTCGTATCTCGTTACACTCCGGCCCGTGTTTGCTGGTTTCAATAAAGCATCAAAATTAAGAAGTCTCTGCTCGCTGGTTGATCTATCGCAGAGTGGGTGCTGATCCTCGCCGTGGTGTTACCGCTGTAAGCCGTTACAAGTCCGCAGTCGAAGCCGTGGTGCCACACAGTGACGTAGGCGGCTGGATGAGCCATTTGTGGATTATGTGGAGAGCTTGGGGATGCTCATTGGGTGTGCATACCCAGACGCAGAGTGGTCCTTCACCCAGGGCATGACCAAGGCGGAGGTGCTCAGGTACCTTCGGGGGGATGGATTGGTCGTACGAGGACGTGGAGCGCCCCGAACTCTCCATGTTGCATATACAGGCCTGAGTGCTGGCCTGCGAAAGTGCGGTCTGCAGTGGGGTTCGTCAGCACAAGGGGGCGCTGTTAGCTTGCGGTGACCCAGAGGGTCATGAAGGAGCGGGTGTCAGGTCCCCGCCTGGCAGTGGAGTGGTGGTGGTGCAGTGCCGCGACCACGAGGCGGCCCCATCGGGTCTGAGTGCTGCCCTGCGAGACATACCATGGCAGCTGGATGAGATACGCCGTGCGGGGGAAGAATCAGGGCAGCGACTGAGCGCTGGAGGACCGGTGGTGAGCGGGGTCTCAAGGAGGCGATGGGGTGACATGGGGTTGTCGCCCCACGTCAGGGGGAGGGGGGTCCCGAATATTCCAGGTATCACCGAATGGAGCACATATGGTGGGACTGCCCGCTGGAGATCCCGTGCCGGGAACTCCAGGGGTCGCAACGGGATCCCGAGACGGGGCGAGACAGAGGTGGACACGGAAGGTGAGCGGCGTTCGACAGGACTCGTTCCGGTGGTGGGGACGGGTGCGAGGCCACCGGGTGTCACCACAGTGGTGCAAGGGATGGTGCAAGGACAGCCGATCCGGGTGCTGCTCGACACGGGAGCCACGTGTCCATGGTGAGCCATGATTTTTGCCGGTGGACAGAAGTCACCTCCCGACGCCTTCTGCTGCCGAACCAAGATTTGGAGCAAGCCGGGGATGGAAGACTCCAGATTATCAGTAAAATTGCTGTGGAAGTTCGGGTAGGTTAGGCGAATTGCCGCCGCGAGTTCTACATGGTGCAGCCACTTTGTTACCCTTGCATTCTCGGCACAGGTATGCTCGACGCCATTGCTGTGGCTGATTGCATACCACGGAAGTGCATGCTGATTTGGGCAATGCATGGGGAGGTACCGTTCTGTGGGCGGGAGGGGACAGTTCCACTGGATAGGTGTGCCGAACCGACGATGGCCATGACGTCGAGCCTGGGGGCGCAGACATGATATCAGTTCCTGGGGGGGGGGGGAGTGACATCAGCTTCCAGGCCCGTGGGCGTGGGACTAGCCACAGGGGACAATGGCTTTGGCCGGTTACGCCACAGAGCATGAAGGTACTGACCTCTTAGGGGTTGCTCCATCTTGCCGCCCACAGACACGACAAGGGCGCAGCTACCGGTGAGGTGCTGCTGACCCCCACACCTCGAACTTGCCCAGCATTACGGGCTAGTTGGCGCGGCGACATTAGTGATCGCAGAGCAGGGCCTGGTGCTTTGGGTGGTCAACCCACACAACATGCCGAAACAACTCCGCACTGGAACACCGGTGGCGGACATCTATCCACTGTGGGCCCAGGCCGGTTCAGGGGTGGTGTACACCCTCTAAATTGGGGAGTCAGAAAAGCCCGTGGAGGATGGAGTGAGACCTAGCCTGGCAGGTAGGACCAGCGACCCAGAAGCTGGGCCAACCTCTTCTCAACGTGGTGTGCGTGGACTGGGAGGATCTGACAGGGAGCAAAGCAACGCAACTGTGAGAGTTCCTGCGGGACTTTTCGGGACGTCTTTAGTTGGCATGACGTCGACGTTGGGAGGATGGATCACGCGCAGCACTGTATTAACACGGGAGGTGCACGGCTGGTGAAAGTTCCACCTTACCGCATGGGAGCTCCTGAGCGGATGAAAGTTGACCAGGTGGTGATAGAGATGCTGAGGGACGGGATTATTCAGCCATCCTCCAGTCCGTGGGTAGCCCCCGTAGTCCTCGTCACTAAGGAGGAGAGATCTATTTAATTTTGTGTTGATTACCACTGTCTTAACACCGTGATGGTGGGGGATGCATTCCCGATGCCACGCGTGGACGAGATTCTGGATAGACTAAGCGGGGCCTGGTACTTCTCAATGTTGGATATGGCGTCCGGATACTGGCAAATCGGGATAGCCAAGGAAGACTGGCTGAAGACAGCGTTCACGAACCTGCTAGGGCTGTTCAAATTGTGGGCAATGCCGTTTGATCTGTCCAATGCCCTCGTTACGTTCCAGCAGTTAATGGAGCATCTGATGAGGGGGCTACATGAGAGCAGTGCTTTGTATATCTGTACGACATCATCGTGTCCCCTGGAGGACGGTGGAACAGCATCTGGGGTGCTTGCGCAAGGTCCTTCAACGGCTGAGGGAGGCTAATCTCTAACTGAAACCGTGCAAGTGCTACCTCACCCGGCGGGAGGTGATGTACTTGGGGCACCGAGTGAGTGGGGAGGGCGTACGCATGGACCTTGACAAGGTAAGGGCGATCACCAACTGGCCACAACCCCATACATCGTCTGAGTTACGCTCCTTCTTCAGCCTCGCCACGTACTACTGGCGGTTTGTGACACATTTCAAGTGGACCAAGGAGTGTGACACCGCCTTTCGGGACCTGAAGGACTGGCTGGTACATAGCCCCATCCTGGCTTTCCCAGACTTCGCCGAGGCGTTTGTGGTTGACACCGATGCCAGTGGGTGAGGGTTAAGGGCGGGTGGTCACCTACGCCAGTCGAATGCTGAGCGGAGCCAAGCTGAACTTCTGCATAACTTGGCAGGAGTTGCATGCAGTGGTCTTCACCTGTCGGCAGTTCCGGCCATACCTGTACACCTGGGGCTGTCGGATTCGAGCCGACCACCATGCCCTGCAGTTCCTCCTAAATTTTAAAGAGCCACGGGGACAGATGACCAGGTGGCTGGCCCAGCTGCAAGTGTACGACCTGCAGATGAAGTACCGGGCAGGGCGGGTGCACGCCAATACGGATGGCCTCTCCTGACGACCGACGATTCACCTCGACACACTGTGGGAGCAGACGTGCCCCTATTTCACTGAGGGTCGGTGTCGACTGCCAGGGGATGGTCCTGCCCCTTCAGCATTGGAACCTTGTGCCACGGTGCAGCGATCGGGAGAGACTGGTGAGCCTCAGGGGGAACCAATCTGGGAGGAGGAGGTAGGCTGCGAGCTCCTGGGGATGACGGGGGAGCAGCTGCGACAGGCCCAGGGGTGCGACGCTGAGCTGGACAGGTGAGGGACACTATCGCCTGGAACTAGACTACCGTCAAGCGGCCATGGGCGGGTCTCTTCTCCCATCTAGGACTCTGGGAGGCAGTAGTCCGGGAATGGAAATCTGACGGGAAGCCGGGAGCGTGTATGTTCTGGCTGCGATATGACCGCAGCTGTTGCGCCAAGTACACGATAACTCACTGGGGGGACAAGGCAGCAAATGGCACATGAAAGGGACTTTGCGCCAGCGGTACCTGTGACCCGGGTTGAGCGGGGAAGTGACCGCCTGGATAAAGGGTTACCAGCGATGCCAACAAGGGGCCACCATGCTACACCGCCCCACTGCAGCTGCTTTCTTGTCAGCTGGGTGAACCAGTTGGTAGGGATCGACCTACAGGGGCTGCTTCTCCTGTCACACCGCAGCAATCGCTGTGAGATGGTGGAGGTGGAATACTTTACCTGGTACCCTGTAGCGGTGGCGATTCCAGACAAGACAACCACAATCGTTGCTCGGGCATTCTTGGTGATCTACGTGTTGCGTCACCAGATTCCTGAGCGGATGATCACCAACCGGGGGAAAGATTTTGAATCAGAGGTCTTCCAGAACCTCTGCCGGGAGCTTGGGGTCCAGCGGGAAAGGACCACAACCTACCACCCCCAAGCTTACGGGATGGTCAAGAGGTTCAACCAGACCCTCGCAGGGAAGTTGAGACACCTTGTGGACCAACACCAGCGGGACTGGGATGTACACCTACTGTACGTCATCTTCGTGTATTGTACTACGGTACATTCCTCTACCCGACAAACGCCGTACTTCCTCATGCACGGACATAAGATGCATTTACCGGCGGATGTCCTCTTTGAAGTCGCGCCGCCCCAACCGACGGAGATGGAGGAGCCGCTCGCCTGGCTCTTGGAGACCCTGCACCAGGCCCGCGGCCAGACATACGAGGACGGCGAGGAGGTCCACACGACTCGTCACGGGTGTGCCCGGGGCAGGTGGGGAAACTTACCTTGCCCGAGGATGGTCCCCACAAGTGGTGCATCAGCTAACACCTTGGGCAGTGTTGCTGCGAGGAAGGGGCTGGTGGGACCCGCGCATGATCAACGTGCAGCAGCTGAAGGCCTGGAAGCCCCCCTTCGGGGAGGGTCCAGCTTGGGGGTGGCTTCGAGGGACTGTAAGACCTCGCGTCGAGTGTGGCCACTGTGAGGACGATACGCGGGGGTGGCCCACTCGGATATGAGATGGCCCCAAGGGCGCCTCCGGGGTATATGTAATTGGGCTGGGCACGGGATGATCTGATTAAGTGGTAGAAGTGGGGTAACTTAAGCCAAAGGGTGAAAATATCGTATGACCGGGTGACGTGATATGGGACCCACTAGATGGGGAGGGTATATATTATATAAGGAGGAAGCGATCTGGGTGTGGTTGTTGGTGTTCGAGGGGTAATTGCGGGGAGGTTGTTGTGTTGTGTCATTGACGGTTAGTGCTGCGTAGGGGTTAAATAAAGGTGGTTATAATGAGAAGGTCGTCTTCGCTCACCTTTGCGTGTCGGCAGCAGGGATGAGGAAGCCTCCACGTCGGCGCGATTGATTCGTCAGCCCAAGGACACGGACGTGGAGGCCGATGTCCGTGTAGTTCCTGACAGGGTAAAGTGTGGGTACTCCCGCCTCTTTTTCCAAGATATCCAAGCAGAGTGAATTGCCCGTACAGCCTCTAGAAGGGCTCTCGTTAGCTCCTCGAGTTGGAGGTCTTTTCACCAGCAGTTGTGTGAACAATTAATGGCAGGACCTTAACCCTAAATGAATAAAGATGGTATTACAGAAGATTCTTCAGAAATAGTGCACATCTTGCATTGCTATCGATTTCTTGGGGGAAGGTTTGTATTATTTAGTTTTAGCAACATTTGCTTAGCCACTAAATGTATGCAGCAGCACACAAGATTAACATTTTACATATAGCTTGCATTATTAACTACCCCGTGAAAAAAATCCTGAAGTCACGTCTGGATCATTTTTAAAAACTCAGCTTGTAATAATGGGCCATTAGTGTTTGGGTTTCATGATAAATGTATAGAACTGTACTTGGTTCTGAGCATACAGTGAAAAGGTTACACGTATAAACTGGTTAATGTCAAGCAAACTGACATCTTGCAAGAAGAAGACACATTTCATCCACTATCTCGATAGGCAAATTAATGTATCGACCAAATATATTGTAGGAACTTTATTGTTGAACGGGATAAATAAATTCACGCGATATGTAGCATGTAGTTTAAACCATGGGAATTCCAGCAGATGCATATAATTTTCCTCTAGGTACATGTGATTAAAGCTATCGTCATGAAACAATTGCCTTTAATCTTAAAGGGGCCTTTTCTGATATAGCTAGCCAAGGAGACAATAGATCAGAAATGCTCACCAAAGTAAAGCCCTAGAAAGGAGCCTCAGTGAGCCATGGTTACGCTATGTGAATGTTTTCACTCATACCATTCTACTTTATTACTGAGTAGCCTCAGCTGCATAGGGTGTGCACTATGCGTGCTATACTATGATATGCATTAAACGTAGAGATTTATTTATGTTGTGGTCACTGAGCATCCAGTTGGCCAACCTCGTCACTCCCGATTGCATCATCACATCCGACCACGTCAGCTGAAGATGGACACGAGCTTCCCTGCCGTGCAGGCATAGGATGATGTGAGTGGATAGCTTGTAGGATGCTACGACCCTGCGGTAGTTACGTGCAAAAGTAGTAGTGTGTGTTCATATTAAACATAGACAACCTCTGTGATTTACGCATGAAACGCCTGCCCCTTATTGAACTAAGGTCAGCAATACGTGGGTGTTGGAGGCGTCCAACATTGAGGGATAGTGCTCACTGGCCAGTGCCTTGTT
>JAZEWT010000004.1:14735625-14751622 GCA_036362905.1 Mordacia mordax
CGGTATACATGAAACTGTCATCACTATGGTACTGATGTTTTTTTACGACTCGAAGCATGAGCATTCCTTTGCATAGCTACTCTTTCGGGATCGCCGTGTCGAGTGTTCCTCCTGTTTCCAAGACGTTTCACCTCACGCGTAAGATACACGCCTGATGATGCCTCTAACGTGGGAGGCGAAACGTCGCGAAGGAAAGAGAAGTTACACTCGAAACGACTATCCCGAAAGAACAGCTTTGGAGAGCAGTTCTCTTTTGTTGAGCCGTGACAACATATATCGATATAAACCAGCTATTACGAAAGCCGCTTTCATCAGTATTCACCACACGGTCCAGGAAATTGCTACAAACGATTTCACAAAACGTCATAATTACGTTGGCAGTCGGGTGTTATTTATCACACCTGGGACCAAGCCAGCTTATTATGTTGTGCAAGACAACAGCATTGGAGAAGTACAATTGGTGACGAACCCTGATTTATGGCTTGACCACTCTCAATGCTTTGCAACTGTGCCCACTTGTAAAGACGGGAGCATGGTAAACACATCACTCAGCATCTGCGAACAGCAGCTTGGGTCCGTTCACAACCAATGGGCGGTCCCTTGTGAGAGCGACAGTGCCGCGTTGCTGTGTAATTGAGTTATATTTTAGATTTAATTGGCACGTACTGGTGCTGCTTGCACAGCTCTGAAACGAACCCAGCAGCTACACGAGGCTTATCGAGGCTCTGGGTAGTGCACATATCACCTGACTTGTGGATTTGGTCCACCCCCTTCCCCTCTCGTTTGCATATTAAGCGTATAAAGTGTCCTACTAAGAAATTATTTCCGTTCAGCGTAATGTCGTGAAATTAACCAAGTGCTAAACAAGCTCCTCTTTGTGCAAGGTCATACTGGGTTTTACACCAGGAATAACGCTCTAATAGCGGTGGACATTCATACGTAAGCTCGTGAAACTGTCTTCTTGACAATATTCGTGTGTGTGATGTGACCCGTTGTTAATGATTGGACGCCGCAGGTGTTAACGGCGCGTGCCGTAAAAGCCACGCGTGCTGACAACCAGAGACTCACTATTGGGCTATCATACAGGTGTGCGGTTTCCTGGCTGGGATTTTCTGCGGCTGGATATTTCTTCGAAGCCACCGTACACAGAGGAAGACAACTTTATCATTGTGTGTGCGTCCATATCTACGGTTGCGCGATGGTTCATGTAATTGATTGGGGTTGTGCAGAGGCTATCACAAAAAAACACTGTGAGCACGTACCTTATCTGTTTATGCGTGTATACTGATACAGTGATACGGTTGATGTGCCAAAGGTTCCGCTAAAAGCACAGTATTTATGGGAGGTCAGCTGTAGGTCGCTGCACCATTGATTGCGGCAAGACGCGTGCAGACTGCGGCTCGTGTGCACGGATTTAAGGGCGGAAAGACAGTGGCTGTGAGACAGCGGTACAAACTGCTTTATCAGCCTTCGGCTGGATGGTTAGCGCTAATTCTGCCGTAGCGCTGTATACTGGGTTGATGCGTGCACTTCATTTAAGAACGTTCTTTGCGGCATTTGCAATTAAAAGGGAAAGCAGATGGGCGTTTATTGCCCCAGCATGCTGCATACCCACACGTGATGTCACCAAGCTACACTATAACATGACTAGCGTTTGTTCTTCTCTTCAAATGTTTTGTACGCTCACGGTCGTGACTGGTTTATTTTAAGATAGGTTGTTTGCAAAAAGTACCATAGTAAAAGTACCATCGTAAAAGCATTGGTGGTGACTCACGTGGCGTGAAATCATGACTGTGGAGACGTTGAGGTTTGGTGGGTCATGCACAAACTCCCGTCCAGAGTCAAGGAGATGCTATGCCATGGCTCACCAGTAGAAGGCAGTACAACAAGTAATAATAATATTTGCACTATGGGTACTTTTTTGCCAGTATACAAATATAAGATTACAATAGGTTTTACCGTATCTGGCGATTATGCGGGTGTTAAGATGTTAACACCCGCATAATTGCCAGGCAATTATGCAGGTGTTAAGATCCCAAACACCAAAATAGACACATTTTACAATGTGTCCGGTTTGCAAAAGCCACACATACTAGTGGCAATGTATGCAAACAGGTAGCTTTGATAACCTATGCATTGTCCTTCAACTGACCGACCTTCACCTGGCAGTGGCTTCCTTTTGAGCCTATTTGCCGGTGTCAGTCGCTGCCAAAAGGCAGTCAGCTGCACACAGCTGTGAAGAAAACATGTCAACAACAACAACATCTGAACGGCATATGAACAAAAACATATTTTTTAAACATCTGAGCCGTGGAGAGAAAGGCATTTCAACACAACATCAGTGAAGATCAATTGGAGCAAAACAGTGGCTACAAATCAATAAAGGACATAAAATAATGGATAAAAATAATTGTTAAACAAATGAAAGATGGAATAAGTGTTCCTGAGCAGGTGCAGGTCAACAGTGAGCCATCATCTAAGCACAACAACAGTGAGCAGCATCAACTGTCCGAGCCAGAATACTTTAATGCCTTACGGAACAAATGAGTCTTGAGAAGATGCCCTCAGCCGATGGAATTTCCAGTGGAAGTACATTCCAAAGTCTGGGAGCAGTGCGCGAGAAAGCTCTGTCACCCATCGAACGGAGGTGCGATCTGGGTGCATCCAGTAAGCCCGTATTGGAGGATCAAAGTTGTGTTAAGTAGGGTATCTGAAGTAGGTTACGGATGTATGTCAGAGCAGCGCCAGTTTAAACCTTTTAGGTGAGAAGGAGGATCTTGAATTCAATCATGTATTCAACCTGGAGCCAGTGGAGAAACACCAGTACTGGGGATATGTGATCGTGGATGGGTGTATGGGTGAGAACTCTAGGGAGTAGTGCATTGCAATAATCGATTTGTAAAGAGCTGAAGGTCTGTATTATCTTCTCAGCATCGGAGGGTGACAGGATGTTGTGCAGTCTGGCTATGTTTCAGATAAAATAATCGCTGAACAACTAAAGGAAGGAATAAGTGTTCCTGATCATGGATGAGTACACGTTGGAGACGATTGATCAGGTAGGCATGGATGCTAGGGAATAGTGCATTGCAATCATCGTTTTGTGACGAGATGAAGATGTGGATTAGCTTCTCAGCGTCGGAGGGTGACAGGATATTATGCAGTTTGGTTATGTTTCTGAGACCGAATTAGGCTACCTTCGTCTCTTGTTGATGTGTGTCTCGAAGGTGAGAGAGGAATCAAGAGTCACTGCTAGACTCCGGACTGCCTTAGCAACTTCGATGGTCTGGTCTCAATTGGATGGGTTCCACCTTTCATGATTGGTGCGGAGTTCCGACAAAACTTTTGGTTTGTCGTCATTTAGTTTTAGGAAATTTGAATGCAGCCAGGCCTTTACAGTTGACAGTGAGGACGACATGCAAAGACAAGATGCATTGATGGATGGCTTTGCGTGGATATAAATCTGAAGTCATCAGCATAACAATGGTAATGAGATTTTGAGGCTGCACAAGATATGCCCCTGTGGTTTTATGTATATGCTGAAGAAGAATGGGCCAAGGACTTAACCCTGAGGAACTCCCGACAAAACAGGATGGATCCCCGAGTTACGTCCTCCGAGGCTAATGAACTGCTTTTCGGTCGGAGAGGTAGGAGCTCAGTCAGTGCAGGGCATGCCCTCCAGTTGCTCCAGTAAGGCAGGATGGTCAACGGTATCAAAAGCTGTGCTTAGGTCAAGCAGTACATGAATACTTGCAAACCTTTATCAGCAACGACATATAGGTCATTAACTACTTTGACCAGAACAGTTTCAGTGCTATGGCCGAATATGAACCCAGATTGGAAGGGATCGAGGAGGTCATTGTTGAGGACGTGTTTCTGGAGTTGTATAGCTACTGTATGTTTTTGAGCAGAGGCGTAACTGGGGCACATTTGAATAGTGGGCGAACGATGCCGGAGCGAAGTGAGTATTGAATCTAATTATCCGGCTTGTCTTCATTAATGAAGAGACGTGAGGGTGAGTGACTGATTAGATGAATAAGCCAATGGATGGTCGAGCAAAGGATCTTGGGCTTGTCCCAAGTATCAGCTAGGATGCTGGCAAAGTGGTTGGTACGGTGTCTTCTGGTAGCAATTGAGCTGGTCCTTAAAGGCTTGAACATGAATGGTGAGGCTAGATTTTATCCATGTCCGTTTGTCTCTGCGTGCATTCGCCTTGAGGTTCCGGAGTTCAATAGTGTACCAGGGAAATGGTTTTCTGCCCGAGACACAGCGTGATTTGATTGGGGCCAAAACATCCAGAATATTTGAGCGAGCTGTTGTAAATTTCAACTGTCGCATCAGAGGCAGAGTGAGCTGAGGCAGAGAATGATGAACTATTGATTTCAGCAGTGAATAAGTCTGGAGTGATGACGTTAAGATTTAGAATTTGGATTTGGTGCTTAGTGATGGAAATGGGTAGCGGTACCTGAAGATCAAACCGCACAGTGGAGTGATAAGATAGACCAAGATCAGTGACTGACAGGTTGGTCACAGATATACCCCTTGAGCAAACTAGGTTCAGAGTATGGCCACATCTTTGAGTGGCATATGTCACGTGTTGAATGAAGCCAAAGAGGTTTAAAGTGGCTATGACTTCCCTTGCAAGGGGCCTCTTTGGAGAGTAAACATGGATGTTGCAATCGCCAAGCATCAGGATCCTCTCAGAACTGGAGCACAGCTTAGAAAGCAGCTCAAACATTTCATTAACAAAAGAAGTGGAGGATCCAAGTTGGCGGTAGATCAGCAACAACTTCATAGGTTGAGCTGACCTCCAATCCAGAGACATGTTCGAATGCATGGAAGGTCGGCGACGTAATCGGATGGATGTAGGCCGTAGGGATACTATGTTGTCTCCTTGTACGTGTGGGTTTTTATCAGTGCTTTGGTTTGTTTCTACTTATGTCATTAACACTCGTAATAAATTGGCTCAAAATATCTCAAAATAAAAATGCAGGACCCTCAAGCAAATGAGTCATATCACTGAAGTGTGGCTATCCCAGATAAGCAAATGATCAGATTAATAATGTAATGATGTAGGTTTTCACGGCTCGATGCATGACGATTGTTTCAAAAAGCTGTTCTCTCTTTCATGAGATGCAAAATAGGAGATTAGTCACAGGTGGAAGAGGATGGGGTGAATGTGATTCCGAGGTGTGAGCAAGACAATAGAACCCTTTCAAGTGAACTCCGACAGTCGTCCATTGATCCTGGAATGCAGCAACCCTGTGGAGGGGACTTAACACATATAGAGTACCTACATATAAATAGGAGTCACGCACACGACACACGCACACTGCGCATGAAGATGCCTCTAACGTGTGAGGCGAAACGTCGCGAGGTGGAGAGAAGAAGCGACCGACGCGGCTGTCCCGAGAGAGCAGCTTTTCAAAGCAATGATCAGATTAATAACAAATATATTATTGTCTTAAATTTAATGGTAATAGAACAGAGCATACTTTCACTCACATTGATGTCAAATACATTTCTGTCGCAATTTCAGGTCTGTATAGGCCCTATGGGATGGGTATATGTTTTTAAAAAAAGATTGCAGAATATATCACAAAATATAGCCATCTATAGAAGTTTTTTTTTTCCCTGCGGGAAACGCTTAAAGTTATTGAACATAACAGCGAAAAAATGCCGTCAATGAAATCAGCTAATGCAGCATCGTATTGATTAATGATAAATGCATTAATGTAATGAGATACTGTAAACTGACACTACTCGTAGATCATTGCATTCATTTCATAATGATGAGCTATTTCTGACAGAATGCACTCTAGCTCTAAAAATGTAGAATAGAAAACGAAATAAATGCAGACGTGCCATGCATTGAGCGGTAGTGGATTGTTCCTTCAGTTTTTTGGGGGGGAAAGGAGGTGGGGGTAAACAAATTTCGCAATTCAATTGGAGGTGATGCGTACAGGTGGCGTATTGATTTAGTGAGATGAGGCGAGACTATTTGCTGCACCGTGCAGACTGGGATGCGACATCTATATATATGAAGTTTATGCCATGGAGCATGTGTTTTACGTACCGGGTTTCAATCCTTCATTAGCAAACATGTTTTCTGCACAACACCAATGCGTTGATGTCTTATTTCAGCTTTACTTCCCACTTAATAAACACTCTTCTTTCAATTTAACACTATCAGCTTAAAATTCCCACGTTTACACAACCATCAACACTGTTAAGCACTCTTTCGCCATTGCCCTGACGTAAGAAGAATGTTACACAAACTGAAAAAGATCGCCCGTAGAGTGGGTACTCTGCTCGTGGATTTCATTCTAAAAAATATGCTATGTCGTGTGCAGCGAAATCAACGCAGAATTAAAGATATCGCTATAAAATACAGTAGGAATACGTTATTATATTTTGTTACCGTGAGGAGTTGTAGCGTATTGGTTAACACAACTCTGCTTCGAAACTGGCGATGCGCTAAGTTAGTTTTGTGTACTATTTACTATTTTCAAATACCATCGGTAGAGAGTGGAATATGAATCAGTCCTGAGCACCCCCCCCCTCTCCCCCGTCAACCTGCAATGACCAGCGTGGCTATGGTAAAACAACCGCCATGAATGACGTGGAGTATTGGGGCCTTCACTCAACAGTGGGTGGCCAAAATGGGTGTAAACTATATTTCACTCTCTACTACCTGATGATAGTAAAACAGGCTGGTCAGCTAGGTCTGAACGCTAAAGCTGCTACCTATCACTGGACGATTCCACAGCTAGGTAACTGTGTTGATTTGGACCCCAATAGCATCAGTATTTAAAATAAAGTGCCTGGGTTACATATCAATGACTACCCTATTGCACCTCATCTTACAAAGGGAGTTAACACATTAAATATGGACACATTTATGAATATTATTATTATTACAGCTATCAGCCTATGGCATCCCTCTGCTGGATAGGGCCTAATTCCTTTTGTTATATTCTGCTGTGTTTTTTCTGGGCCAGCTGTGACCTCAATTCATTAATTTCGTAATTTTTATTTCATTATTCCAGTTGTACATTTTAATAATACTGTTATATTCGTGTTTGACAAGCCAACAAACCAATCCTGCATGGTATTGCTGGTGAGCTGTAGATAATGACTGCAGTGAGTAATATTGCCGCATATTGTTGTATTGTTATATATTTAATTAGCAATAGAAAACCAAATGTGCGTAAGCTGAGCAAGTGTTCATCATGGCTGAATGAGTTAATGCACCACACGGCATGGCTGATGGATCCATTATAGTATCTTAGCATAATGTCGTTGGTGCATGCAGCAGTACTGAAAGCATATTTGGATTGCACTGCTTAGAATTGCATAGAGAGACAGCAAGAGGAACACGCGTAGTGGAGAATATATTAGTTTGCTCTCCAACGCACTGGTGCTGAGGTAGTAAAGAATTGGCATGTCTGGTTTACGTTAGAAAACCTCACTGCTTGGCTATGTCGGGTGAGTGTGAGTTTACGACACATGTTTTGCGTGATCTAACCCAAACATTGATTTTATGGATCACATTTGTCACGAAAGCCTTCGTGTTCAAGTTAATATATTCAAGTTAGAGTCTCATCTCATTATCTGAAACCGCTTAATCCTATATAGGGTCACGGTGAAGCCGGAGCCTATCCCGGAAACACAGGGCGCAAGGTAGGAATACACCCGACGACGGGACGCCGGTCCATCGCCAGGCATTGCGGGACAATTTTAGTCTGCGAGCCAATCAACCTATCCAGGAGCATGCTTTTGGACTGTGGGAGGAAACCGGAGTACCCGTCGAAAACCCACGCGGACACGGGGAGAGCATGCAAACTCCACACAGAAAGGCACCGGAGCCGAGAGACTCGAACCCGGGACCTTCTTGCTGTGAGGCGTCAGCGCTAACCACTGCGCCACCGCGCCGCCCCAAGTTAGAGTAATAGTGTTGAATGCTATGAAAAGCACAAGTGGGTTTTGGTAGGCCACTGTAATAGAAAGAATGATAGCCAGTGGTCAAGACGAACAACTGAGTTACAGCCAAAGGCGTGAACATGCCTGAGAGTACATCAGTCGTTGAGATGGAGCCATAATGCAGTGCATATGCAGGAACCAGATGGATGTTTGCATCGCAAGACCATGAAAGTTGGTGATGGCTTGGGGAGGTTTTTATCCACCAGTGGATAGATCAAGGGCGGCGCGGTGGCCCAGTGGTTAGCGCTGTCGCCTCACAGCAAAAAGGTCCCGGGTTCGAATCTCTCGGCTCGGATGCCTTTCTGTGTGGAGTTTGCATGCTCTCCCCGTGTCCGCGTGGGTTTCGCCGGGCACTCCGGTTTCCTCCCACAGTCCAAAAAGCATGCTGCTACATTGGTTGATTGGCTCGCAGGCTAAATTGCCCCGCAGTGCCCGGCGATTGACTGGCGTCCCATCGTCGGTATATCCTTGCCTTGCGCCCTGTGTCTGTCGGGATAGGCTCCGGCTTCACCATGACCCTGTATAGGACTAAGCGGTTTCAGACAATGAGATGAGATAGATCAAGACCAAGAATGTTTTTTTTAATACTATTGTGCAATTATATAATTCCTATCACCATGCAGCATATACTATTTTTCAGGAATATGCAATTGTACATTTGCATGGATGTGAAGTTGTATTTTTTTACTTCTCATACGTTACAATTATTCAGTCACAAACCGTAGCTGCTGAGAACCCACCTTGATATTTCCACCTTTAAGCCGCCAGCCTCTCATCGCTCAGCACAGCCGCCAGCTCCCTTCCCCGATCCTACCCTCCCCCTCGCATCAGCTTGTTTCCCCAAAGCAGCCCCGTCTGGGAGAAGAGCGAGCAATGTGGGGAAAGAGCTGCACGCCATGTGAGTGTGACGTGCTGTGCAGTCACAGCTACGCGATGTTCAACGTGCCATGAAATTATACCAGCAGTTCTTATGAGCTGTGTACAACGCATAATGCCGACCGTGGCTGCCGGGCACGCGACATCTGCTATTGTGCTATTCCACATTATTCAGCTTGTCACGTGCCCAAAACCGATACGGTACTTAAGTGTATTGCGGAAGAAAATAACTGGCAATCGTTGCGTTTTTATTGTGTGCAATCAAGAATGGTCGTGCCGGACAAATGTAGTGAGTAGCGCCGCGGCAGAAAACTGATGCCCGCAGGCACCAAGCAATGGATGGCACTTGGGTTCTGCCTGAGAATTGCATGCATCGCCAGCCAGTTATATATTTAACTATATAAGGGGGAAAGCGTCCACAGCATAATAAAAGTAACGCCTTCAATTTGACACTTCAGAGATACATATCTCCACAGCTCGCACAATGAGCTTGGCAAGTCTATGCAATCAGACGCACTCTAAGCGACGTTATTTTCATCATTGTCATCCTCTATCTTCCCGCTGCTTAGCAAAGGACTCTTCCATTGTCTTATAATAATAGTAATATAATAGTTGCACTTCTAGAGCGCTTTTCACACGAGGGTTACAAAGCGCTGCACAAAGCTGTGAAGAGAACGACATGTCAACAACAACACCAACATCAGGACGGCAAACCAACAGCAACACATTTTTACACATATGAGCTGTGGATAGAACGGCATGTCAACAACAACATCAAAGTAGATCAATTAAAAGTAAAGTAATGGCTATACATTAGTGAAGGACATAAAGTAACGGATAAAAAGAATTGTTAAACAAATGAAGGAATAAATGTTCCTGAGCTACGCCCTGTGTTTCCGGGATAGGCTCCGGCTCACCGTGACCCTATATAGGATTAAGCGGTTTCAGATAATGAGATGAGATGAGATGTTTCTGAGCAGGCGCAGGTCAAGAGTGAGCCATCTTCCAAGCACAACAACAGTGAGCAGCATCAACTGTCCGAGTCAAGGTACTTTAATGCCTTACAGAACAAATGGGTCTTGAGAATATGCCCTCAGCCGATGGAATTTCCAGTGGAAGTACATTCCAAAGTCTGGGAGCAGTGCGCGAGAAAGCTGTCACCCATCGAACGGAGGTGCGATCTGGGTACATCAAGTAAGCCTGTATTGGAGGATCAAAGTTGTTGGTTAAGGAGGGTATCTGAAGTAGGTTACGGATGTATGTCGGACAAGCGGCAGTTTAAACCTTTTTAGGTGAGAAGGAGGATCTTGAATTTAATCCTGTATTTAAAACCTGGAGCCAGCGAAGAGACACCAGTACTGGGGATATGTGATCTTGGATGGGTGTACGGGTGAGGACTCTAGCAGCTGCATCCTGCACACATTGGGGATGATTGATCAGGTAGGCATGTAGGCAGGGATGCTAGGGAGTAGTGCATTGCAATGATCGCCTCGTGAAGAGTTGAAGATTTGTATTATCTTCTCAACATCGGAGGGTGACAGAATGTTGTGCAGTCTGGCTATGTTTCTGAGATATAAATAGGCTACCTTCGTAACTTTGTTGATATGCGTCTCGAACGTGACTGAGGACGCAAGAGTCACTTCTCGACTCTAGGTTGCCTTAGCAACTTCCACGGTCTGGTCATCAAGCATAAATGGGATGGGTTCAACTTTATACAATTGGTGCAGGGCTCTGACAAGCAAAACTTGTGTTTTGTTGCCATTTAGTTTTAGGAAATTTGAATTGTGCCAGGCCTTTACAGTTGACAGTGAGAACGACATGCAAAAACAAAATGTATTGATGTTTGCTTCGAAAAGCTGCTCCCTCGGGACAGCTGTATCGTTCGCTTCCTCTCCTCTCCTCGCGACGTTGCGCCTCACACGTTAGAGGCATCCTCATGCACAGTGTTCGTGTGTAGTGTTTGTTGCTCCTATATATATGTGGGTACTATGTATATGTTGAGTCATTTCTGCTGTATGGGGTCTACATCTGAATCATTTTAACACTAATATCCTTGTTCTATTCACTCCCCGGAACTTCAATAACCCCTTCCTGCTTTATCTGTGACTAATCCCCTAATTTGCATCTCATGAAAGAAACTCCCAAACCCCTGGTGGACCCCCTCCGATGTCCACACCCCAGAGATCTATATCTATGCACTACTGACTTCAATTACTGGCCTCCAGTTTTGGCTGTGCTTTATCCTCATTTCTTGTTTGCCATTCATAGTCTTTTCTATCTTGTGAATCTCAATTGCTTCACGAATTAATCTTGGACCTTTATGGTGGATGGCTGCTAGTACTCGTATCTTGTCAAAATCGATTCTGTGTTGTTCATCTACACTCTGTGCAGCCGTTGCTGATTCATCCGTGTGCAGCAAACATACTGCTGCCTCGTGTTCTCTTTTTCTTGTGGCTATTGTTCTTCCTGTTTGTCCGATGTATACTTCCTCACAGTTGCTGCAAGGAATGCAATATACGCCTTCTGTCTGTAATGGTAGTTGGTCTTTAGGTGATTTGAGTATGTCTTGTATCTTCTGGTGGATTGTGAAGACTGTTTTCATTTTATGTTTTTCTAGGTATTTGCTAATTTTGTCTGTGGTGCCTTTCATACATTGCAGGGAAGCGTGGGTCTTGACATCTTCCTCCTCATTTTCTTGCTGTTTCTGTCTAGGTTCTCTCCTTATGGCACATTGGATTTCTGTTTTTGTGTATGCATTGCTCGCCAGTGCTTGTTGTAGATGTTGTAGCTCCTCTCTTAGATGTTGTTTATCTGAAATTGTTTTTGACCGGTGGGCTAAGGTGTGCAGTATCCCCCGTTTCTGTTTCGGGTGATGGTGAGACTCCACGTGTAAATACCTGTCCGTATGTGTTGTCTTCCTGTATACAGTATGACTGAGCATTCCCTCTGCGTTTCTCTTCACCAGTACTTCCAAGAATGGTATTTGGCCATTTTCTTATATTTCCATGGTGAACTTGATGTTCAGGTGTATGGAGTTTAAGTGACCAAGAAATTCCTCTAGCTTCTGTCTTCCATGTGGCCATACAACGAATGTGTCATCACTGTATCGATACCATGCATCGAGCTGTGAAAGCCTACATCACGACCAAGTGTATTGGTGGATGGCCTTGCGTGGATATAGATTTGGATGTCATCGGCCTTGCAATAGCAGCTGATATTGAGCTTTCTCAGGATATGGCCTAATTAGTTGCTTTTTCAGCAGCCGATATATAAGGCTTTATACAGGGATGGGGTTAGGGGCATTGGAAATGGGCGGGCTTGTATCCAGCACCCCGATAGATGTGACAAGGGTGACGAGATATCACCAGCTGATGGCATATGGCAAGAAGTTTGGGTATAGTGGAAAGTGATTCAGGGTGGAGGCTCAGGAGAGCTGTGCATGTATAGGTGATCATGATTGAAGTACTGACGTGGTGAATAGATAAGAGTTGAGTAGTTAGGTAGTGAGGTAGTGGGGTCACGTCAGGTAATGTCGGTAAGCATCGGCACCCACTCAATCCTGCATGGTGGCCAAGCGAGGGGCTGAAGCCCATTCTGGCAGACAGACAGTGATGTGAGCACATCACAGGGCACCTCCCAGGTGAGCAATTTATTAACAGGCCAATCAACCCAAAGAGCAGCGCATCCCTGGATGGCGGGAGAAAACTGAAGGTCCCGACAAAAAAAGATGCAACTCCACACTGAGAGGCACCTGTTGTTAGGCATTAGCACTATGAAGTAATGTAAGAGCAAGGTGATAGGTGGTTAGGCGGTGGGGTGATGAGTGGCTGGATGGTTGAATGGTAGTGAGGAGAAGATTAGTGAAGAGAATGGTGATAGTTATACGATATAGATGAGTGAGAAAAGATGTTTAACGTGGTGGATTATAGTGAGAAGATAAGTGTAATATTAAGAGAGTCGTAAGATAGAGAGAGAGGTGAGCGAGGTAAGGAAGATTAGAAGAGCGTCGTGGTGCGATGGGGAGCACGTGATGAGTGAGGGTGCTGCTGTTAGGAGATTGCTGGAAACTGCTGCCACAGAGCGCAGCAAGGATTCAGTCTCGCAGTAAGAAGAGTAGGCCTCAAGAGTCAAGACATTATATTATTGATTATGACTAATAAGAATTAAAGGAATAAAATAAAACCAAAATAAACGATTAACATTGTTTCAAACACAGAATGACTTGTAAAACTCTTTGTCTGGTACCTTTAAACGGTGGCAGTTCAACAGCAGCAAGATCCACCAGCCAGGATGTGTGGTGGATGAGGATGAAAATATAAGGAGAATATAAGGAGGGTTGTGAGGGAGAGTTAGGTGAGGAAGGTGAGGTGAGCATGGAGCTAAGCTACTTGTTGAGAGAAACACGGGTACTGGTAGGGTGGCAGTGACTATTGCAGCTGCGTCGATAAGAACAAGGCTTCACTCTCTCCATCAGTTCCGAAGGCTCCAAGAGTTGAGGCATAAAATATAGTGATTAAGAACAATTAAGAATAACATAAAATTAAAGGAATAGCAATAAAACCACAGTAACAAGAATAAAGCTATTAAAGCTGCTTCAAATACACTCAGATGCACTCCGATGTCTGGCGCTCCAAGAGTGGCAACAGATGCAGGCGTTATTTGGGATTGTGGCACCACGGCTTCAACTGCGGACTCGTGACGGCTTACAGCGGTAACACCACGGCGAGGATCAGCAGCCACTCCGCGATAGATCAGCCAGCGAGCAGGGACGAGCAGAGACTTCTTGATTTTGATGCTTTATTGAAACCAGCAGACACGGGCCAGAGTATAACGACAAACGACGAGCAGCCTACATCGTGACGTCCCTCTCGTTCCGCCAGGAGATTCCTCTCTTTTCCTCTCCAACCGGCCCTCCTTATATATCCCCGCGGCCCCCCTCCAGCGCCCCCCAAATGACATCACCCCTCTACCGTAAACACATCACGAGGCATCACGAGAAAGATGAGTCACCACACCACGAGTCACCACACCACGAGTCACCATATCACGAGACACTATATCACGAGACATCGCGAGACGAAAACAGAAAGATGACGCCCCCCCGCGCCTATATTCCTTAACTCTACAGTCCTCNNNAATTTTTTTTTTAAGCATAAAGCCCCCCCCCCCAAGCTCTGCGGCACCGCCACGTTAAGCCCCTCTCCCCAATTGACATCGCGCAAACCACTGTGCCACCACTTCTCCACACACACACACACACGGACAACACGTCAACCGCTGCGCCACTGCTCACACACACACACAGCGTGCTAACCGCTGCGCCACCGCTCTCTCACACACAGAGCGCTAACCGCTGCATCACTGCTCCTCACACACAGCGCGCTACTGCGCTAATATCTGCGCCACTGCTCCCTGCGGCTATGGCACAAATTGCTGCGCCACCGCTCCCCGCGGCCACTGCGCTACCCACCGCCCTCCACCGCGGCCACGGCGCTACCCGCTGCGCCACCGCTATCCCCCCCACGGCTATGACGTGAACCGCTGCGCCACCGCGCAACTGCGCTACTGCTCTCCACCGCAGCTATCATGCTACCCGCTGCGCCAAGGCTCCCCGCGGCTACTGTGCTACCACTCTCCCCCGCGGCTACGGCGCTACCCGCTGCACCACCGCTCTCCCCTCCGCGGCTATCATGCTACCCACTACGCCACCGCTCTCCACCGTGGCATTCACACTACCCGCTGTGCTACCGCTCCCCACCGCGGCTACGGCGCTACCCGCTGTGCCACCACTATTCCCCACCACGGCTACGACGCTACCCACTGCGCCACCGCTCTCCACCGCGCTACTGCGCTACCGCTCCCCATTGCGGCTATCGCGCTACCCGTTGCGCTACCGCTCCACCCGACTACTGCGCTACCGCTGCGCTACCGCTCTCCCCCGCAGCTATGGCACTACCCGCTGTGCTACCGTTCTCCACCGTGGCTACGGCGCTACACGCTGCGCCACCATCCCCCCCACGGCTATGGCGCGAGCCGCTGCACCACCGTCTCCACCGCACTACTGTGTTATCACTCTCCCCCCCGCGGCTATCATGCTACCCGCTGCGCTACCGCTCTTCCCCGCGGCTATCGCGCTACCGCTGCGCTACCGCTCTCCCCCGCGGCTACGGCACTACCCGCTGTGCCACCGCTCTGCACTCACTTCCCTCTGGGGTATGACGAGCCGGGCAACCACAATGGGCCCCCCTCCCTCGGCTCCAGCGCCGACGGGATGCCACCACAACGGCAGCCCCATATCGGCGACGGCTCCCAGCAGCCTCCGGCACTACGCGCAGCTCGCCGAGCAACACCAGGCCGGCCCGCCGGACTCTGCCGCAGCTCCGACTTCTCCTCCCGCCTTCGCTGCCCTCTCCTCCCTGGGTATGACGAGCCGGGAAATCCCAACAGGCCCCCTCCACGGCTCCAGCGCCGATGGGGCGCCACCACAATGGCAGCCCCCCATCGCCGACGGCTCCCAGCGGCCTCCGGCACCACGTGTGGCCCGCCGAGCAATGCCAGGCCGGTGCGGCTCGCCGAGCCACACCAAGCCGAAATGCTGAGTAGCCGCAGCTCCGACTCCTCCCGCCTTCACCGCCACCTCTCCCGCCTTCGCTGCACTCCGAGTCGCGCCGCCATTATCCTGCGACTCTCCTCCGCGCCTCGCTCTCGCCGTCACCGCCCCTCCCTCCGGCCCGCGCTGCTCGTTCCACTAGTGGCTTGTTGGCATCCCACTGGCTGGCTCCGCCGCTAGACTCCTCGCCGCTCTCCCAGCCGTCACTCGCCGCAGCCTCCGACGTGAGTCCACATCACCACTTCTGACACCATCTGTGGCACCACGGCTTCGACTGCAGATTTGTGACGGCTTACAGCGGTAACACCATGGCGAGGAACAGCACCCACTCCGCGATAGATCAGCCAGCGAGCAGGGACGAGCAGAGACTTCTTGATTTTGATGCTTTATTGAAACCAGCAAACACGGGCCGGAGTGTAACGACATACGACGAGCAGCCTACATCTTGACTTCCCTCTCGTTCCCCCAGGCAATTCCTCTGTCCCCCTTGCCTCTCCAACCGGCCCTCCTTATATACCCCCGCGCCCCCCC
>JAZEWT010000004.1:14766074-14784094 GCA_036362905.1 Mordacia mordax
AGTGTCTGGGGTGAAGGAAGTCTGGGCATCGCTGCTTAGACTGCTGCCCCCGCGACCCGGCATCGGATAAAGCGGATGAAGATGGATGGATGGATGGATTTCTAAAATAGTTTTTAACACACATTTTTACATACAAGTCCCTATCTCTTACATTGTCTTCCATTTTGCTTCCTCTGTACATTTCAGCGAAGTCGTTTCTCTCCAATGTATTTTGTGCTGCAAGAATATCTTCAACTAAAACATTGCATTTTTAAAAATTGTAAAATCCAACCGCTGTTCGGAGAGCCTTATTAATTCCAGTTGCGTCACAGACAGCGCTCTTGAAACAGCGCTCTTGGGGAAACTAAATTGCTTTAATTTGGTGAAATTGCATCTTGTTGTGTCGCTTTCGTGAAGAACTTACGGGAGCACATGAAGGCGGGCGGATGTAACAGAGATGTGATCAGGCGGCACCGCGGGGAATACGCACATGCGTCAGAAGTGCAAACTTATGGCTCACTCGTTAGCCAAGTGCTATCAACTGTTGCACTCTAACGCTTGTCCACGTCATCACCAATCACCACGGCCAAATGATGCCACGAGCTTATTTCGTTGCTTGAGCTCCACGTAGGTCATCCGCTCGGGATGCGATTGCCTTTCGTGGACCTCTCGCTTCCATAATTGGTCGGAGCCACCAATCCATTTTCGCAATTCCTGGCCATCGTGCATGAAGAGTCGGCCAGCACAATACCCTCGATAGAGGCTCTCTACAGCTTCCCTTAGTGCAGGCCATCGGCAGAGAAGTAAGCAGGCCATTGCACGGCTGCACCTTTGCCTTTTACTCTCCATTATCCTATCTAGCGATGTATTCTGATAAAACCCACTTTAATTTTACCGTCGAAAACTTGTAAAGTCTTCTCATCCATGGTCTTCTTTCCGTCTAGTAGATGAAACAAGGGCTATTAAACATTTTTGCTGGCCTTATGCCAGCTGAACGATAGTATTTTCAAAGAAATGGTAATAAACTGAAACATTATTAATTTCTCCACCTCACATTTTATTTCTACATGTTTTTTTTAATTGAAGGTTAAGGCTATGTTTAATCGTTCTCATCAACCATAATCCAGTGCGGATGAAGGTCTCACCAAGCCATCGGTTATGGTCCTGTAATGTAAGGTTTTTAATATTTTACTTGCAGCACTCCACACCTAGCATCTGCTCATAAACTAATTTAACAACTAAATTTATCGTTGGACAAGGTTCCGGCTATATGTATATCAGTAACTTATTTCTACATTTCAGATTGACGATAGAATAAATTAAAAATTAAAAAACAACAGCATCACTATAAAGTTTTACCGTGGATCAGTAAATACAGCTCCAGTCAGCATAATAAAACAAAGCAAACGTGTTTTTTCTTGAAAATGTGGCCATCTTTTAAGTGCTGTGGGAATCTAACAAAATGGTCCGTTTAAAATGTCAAGGTGGCAATTATTGACTTTTTTTTCCCGTTTGTGTAGTAAAGAGTGATTGATCGTCTTTGTACCCAGTGCTCACCCAGAGATTTTGGCTTAGAAACGTTTGTGTGGAAATGTGTGTTCACATTCATTTTATTATTTACCAAGATAAATGTAACTTTTTCGGATCAAGTACTGTATGGTAAAAAAAGGTCAGCAATTTAGAGAGAGAAGCATTAATCGTTGGTATATATCACGGAGGTTCAACTTGAAAGTCATGACTGCATACAGCTTTTATGGACTGTGGTATTATAGTTGTGTCTCATAAATGTCTCTTATTATTGTGGAATTCGTAAATTACATATATATTAATCACCATGCAGTTCAGTTCAAGGTAAATAGTGAAGTGTCTGTGTGTGAGTGAATCGCACGGTATGGATGAGCGGTGGAACAGTGGTTAGCGCAGTGCACTATGATTTGGTTTACGGCATCAGTGGCAAATATCTTAACAACTTCTGGGCTTCGTCTCGGCCGACTCGGGCTGAAATGAGTGCCTGTGGCAGTGTGTTTTAAGCACTGGGGAGACAAAGGCGACCGGGTCTGGAGCTGGCCACACCACCCTCGTTTTAAGAACTTGTCTCAGTATAAAGATTGCAATCATCAACTGAATTTATTTTACACGTTTAGAAGTTTTACAACAGTATCAATGACATAGAAACGTTTCATGACAATCGAAGTACGCAGGAATATATTTATTTAAACATACAGTAATGTTTTGTCACTGTGGGCATGCACATGTCATGGACATTTAATTGAAATCAAAGTTCGTCCAACATTCATGGTATTATAAATGACTATTTTACGTAACAGTAGATTTCCAAGTGCCCAGATTACTTGAAGCAGAATTTCTTTGCCACATGGATGACGTTGATTAACAAAAACAGAAAATTTATTGGGTCTGCTAGTGGCTGGACCACAGGGGTAGTACAGACAATTAAATTGCATTAATCCTTCTGATCTAAGCCCATTTATATTCGCAGTGTGCGTTCACTTTTCAAATGAATTCATGTGGGTACTCTGTTTGGGTGCATCACCGTGGCATAGCGGGTAGTGCTGTCGCTTCACAGCAAGAGGGTCCTGGGCATGATTGCCTGCTCGGGTGTCTTAATGTGTGAAGTTTGCATGTTCTTCCCCGTGTCCGTGTGGGTTTTCGTCTAATAGTCCGATCACCTCCAACAGTCCAAAGACATGCTGCCTAGAATAATTGTCCTGGCTAAATTGCCATTGGTAACCCAAGATGTTGTAACTTGCTTATTGCTCCTTGCTGGACCACATTGCTCAACGATTCCTTTCAGCTTAAATGAAAACTGACCGACCGACTGATACGCTAAGGGCATGGCTGCTACACCACTTGGCTCTACAGTTTCTTGCCGTTATTTTCCCTGCCAGTATTATACATTTGCAATGTTTTCACGTTAGTCCCTAGCACGTGTGCCACTAATTCATTTATATCATATTGTCTTGCCTTTTTTTAGATACCCACATGCCTCATGTGGCTGTTAAAAGTCTCATATCTTGCTCTCCCGAATCCTTTATGCTTTACAGAAAAAAAACTGATTTCCATTGTATCATATTTTACGGAGCACATATTGCATGCGAGCTGTAATTACCGAGTTACCTCAGAAAGCGACTTACAATTCCACAGAGGCCCTCGCTGGCCTGTGTTTGTGAGTCCAAAACCACTGGGCTTTGCAGGAGGCAGTGGGTCCAGATAACACAAGAAGCTTGAATTGCTGTAGGCGAGCCATGATGCTTGCGGCATACCCATTGTTGCTAATTGCTCTGCGGATACGGTTTGGCAGCAACCACCTGCCTGTCTGAAATAATTAGACTCATTATATGTTCAAAGATAATGCATGATCTTAACGAACGTTTAACAACCCTGACCTATCTAATCTTCAAAAATAGCACTATTATTAAAATGGAGCCACGTAATTTCGTGCTGTCAGTATTTCCAATGTTGAGACGTGCCACTTTCTTTTCGAAAATAATGATACAACGGCAATTGTCTGGATTCTTATCCATAGACTCGTACATACGTAGGCCGGGAATAATTTACAATCACAATTACTCGTTATCTCGTTAAGAGATCGCTTATCGTTTTCCCGTTAAGAGATCGTTAATCTCTTAACGAGATAACGAATACATATTTTAATATTTTAATACAACAGGCTTTAAAAAATATTTTAATACAACATGTTGTGTGCAAGCTATGACTGCCATTGTTAACCCATCAGTTGTGCGGATTTGAGAGACTGAGTTTAATTAGTAGACAAACTACACCATCAGGTGCTGCTTGACTAATGACAACACCGGTTAATGTTAATTGCTAATCATTATGCCATTATATATATGCTAAATTACCTCATCGGCGTTGCATTAATAGTTGTTTAACAGTTCCCTTACTCCTACAATCAAAGTTTATTTGCAATGATTGATAAGTAGAGACGTAAACATCTACACGAGAAATACGAATGCTCCTATAACTGTGACTAAACAGCATAAATATTAGTTCTGTGGTGTGAAACAGCTCATTAGAAATGTCTAAATGTTTAGTGTAATCAGCGAATTCACCAAAAACAAATAAGGGTTAATGTAAAACAAACTCAACTTAGCAAAGCACATGTGCCACGAAGAAAGGGCTTTGACCGAAATGTCGCCTTACGTATAACATTATTATTCACTAATGCGAGTTTTTTTGTTAATATGTAGCTTCACTTATACCATTTTATCAGAGGAAGAATGTTCTGAATGCCAATTTTGTTTAATTAATCAATAACATCAATCCTTTGTGCTCTTTTTACCGTCATGCCATACCGTGTTGTGCATTCTGCAGACAATACCCATTGCGGTGTCGTACACAGTATTACATTTACAAATGTGTTTATTCAACAACGGGCATTTTGGCTGCATTTGTAATAGATTTTGCATTCACTTCTTACAAAACAAACACCGCAGCTTACAAATGCACCGGAGGGAAAAAGGAAAACAACATTCCGAGTAGAATGTTTTCTGGAGGCTAGGCTGTCGCAAAGCCTTGCTGGCAAGCGACATCACACAGCAGCGGCCCTGCCTGATCTGCATTTGACATGGCGTGTAACCGTTAGCGACAGCATTTAAGCGTGGCTAATCCAGTTGCTCATCACGAGCTCTGCCGGTTTAAGAACCCTTCACAGGACCGTCTGGACCGTCTTACATCCAAACATTAGCCTTGTGTCTGGGAGACAGACGCACGAGTGTGTAATGGAAATGAATACTTTTTCGTGGATTAGGTTGAGATAGGGAAAACATCTTAAGGCGTTAATCTTTTGCCTATTCTCTTGTGTAACCGGTGGCTACGGTAATGAGTTGTACATATGCATGGTCGCACATTAAAATGCTGAAATGTTAGCATCGCACCCGCCCCCACGTACAGGGAAATACGCTCACCCCTGCGAAAGCGTTCCTCAGTGTGAGTGAAGTGTGATTGAGGTGAGAACGTTTGCTCTGGAGCTCCGCACATATACAATTTAATACGTAGAGGTTGGTTACCAACGAGGTGTTTTGTACTATCCACAGGGCTGTGGAGATTTGATGTGGCTTCGTATGTTGGTGGGAGTGTTTGACAGTGCCGTGTCTGCAGAGTGAATAAATATCATTTCGAGAGAAGATACGTGCGGAATCAAGTCCTTGTGATGGAAAAAGAGAAACGAGTGTTGGCGGACCAGGAGCGGTGCATGCGGAGCACAAAGGAGATTCACAAAAAAGCACAACGCAGAAGTTTACCATCAGAATCACCTCCTCCTCGCCACGTGTGCACTCACACGTGTGCTGAGTTCACCTGGTGTCTGACATCTCGTTGGCCTAGGCGCCGGCCTGCAGTCTCTCGTGCGATCCGCAGCCATATCGTTGGGTCTTGTTTCACCTTCCTGTTATTGTTCGTGTAAACACGTGGACAATATGTGTAGACATCTAACGGGTAGTCTTTGAATTGTGAGAAAGCCTGTTGAGAGGCATATTCAGCATAAACATACTTTTCACCTGACCATGCCTCCAGCGTGGGAGGTGAAATGTGACAGAAAAGGAGGAACGCTCGAGACTGTTATCCCAAAAGAGCAGCTTTTAAGAGCAATTCTGATACATCAAGCCAGGAAAACTTACATAATTTCTCTGAGTTTTGTTCATTCGAACGTGCTGTGTTTATTATAATATCCTGTGTTTAGGCCAGTTATTTACACAGTTCAGTTCAATGTCAGTACCTGCATAATCCTGTACAGAATCGTGGGGGGCCAGAGGCTATCCCAGCAGTCATAGGGAGCGAGTGGAGACTATACCCAAGATGTGATACCAGTACATCACAGGGCACAGTTTTTTTTGGCAATTTACTCAGCAGGATGCTTAGCCTAGGCAGCTGCGTGTCTTTAGACAGTGGGAGGAAATCGGTGCACCCAACAAAAATCCACACGAACACGAGGAGAACACGCAAACGCCCCACAGAAAGGCACCCAAACCGGGAACCGAACCCGGGTTATTTTTGCTGTATCTACGCAGTGTAATTTATAATTGATTTTTGAATCCAATCCCCGTAAGTAAAATGTGTGTTGTGCACCCACATTCACCCGACATGGCCAATTTAATAAATTTACCACACGAACAAACTTGCCAATTTGTTACTGCTTCAGCATTCTGGTAATGTTGGCGTGCACTCGACAACATTTAGCAAACGGAGACGATGCTTTTCTTGTTACAGCCAGCATAATTGGGCAGTTGCCAGCGCTGAAAGAAAACTGTCAATCATATTGGGTCAGCAAAGCTCACGTTAAATGCACATGATGAATAACTGGTTGTTATTGCCTGTACAACGTTATAATTACCATTTAAATACAAACTGGTAAATAATACTTTTAAATTAGTATGCTTTTCACGGTCTCACGAATGAGATAAATAATATAAATACATAAATAGACAGATACACATTTCGCGGTGGGTCCTGATTGGGGTTGCTATTTTGGCCAGATAGTGCTGTCCAGTCTGGGCAGGAGGAAAAAAAGCTTAAAAATCCAATGGACATCTCATGAGACATACCTACATTCCATCTTTGTCCTCGGAGCTCTCGCTGGAATTTCACTGCTACATATTATCCAGACTCTATATTTCCCTGCAGTAATGAAAGTTACTGTAGGCATGTTACAGCTGTGCCATGTGAACATTTACGTTGTCGAATATAGTCAAATCGCATGTGGCTGTGAATCAAGTGCTTCTAGTGGGAATATATCAGCATGCCTTGGTAAAGCTTTACAATGTAAATTCCGTCTTTAGAGACGTAGGCTTTGCATTAATGTAATTTGACTCCTAACACCCAAACACTGAAGACTATGCAGTGAGCACAGCATTCCGGTCTTGGCTTAGTACCAATTGCGTTAATGGTTCCATACATGTACAAACAATTTGAAAATTACCAAAATGAGAAAATATTTGCACATAACCATAATTTGATGGGCACAGTGGTAGGATGTACATCAGAGGCTTTCTGAAAATGTTGTGGTAAAAATAGAAATCTTTGAAACGAAATAAAATAACAGCATTGTGAAATATGCATAAAGTGAACAAAACCCCATGTGGTAGCCAGTTAATGATTAATGATAATGAATTTTGACATTTTCATTCCTATGCTTTATGTCTTACTTTTACATGTTCTGACTAGCCAAGACAATGAGATATAAACTTTATAAGAAGTCATATGTCCCCAATTTTGCCGACAGCGATTTTGTTGCTAGAACAGGCAATTATTTTTGTTTTCCCTCGCAATAAGATGTCGTCAAAGAAATTAGTGATAAAGCTATACACGTTTTGGGACCAGGACATTGTGCTGCTTTGTGAGAAATATCAAGTGTGTATTAAGGATCGTGTGTCAGGTATACCGGTTACAAATACTAGCTAGCATATGTGGCAAAGTGTCGACTGACATTCTGATGCTTTTGGAAGATCCATCACGTGACATCTACCAACTGCTTTAAGGTTCAGTTGGCAACATTCTGCTTTACGAAGCTGGAAATACATCTTGTGCATTTTTAAACCCGAACCATAATACTATTCCCCACCTCAGCCACTCCCTTCCTCCGGAATAGTTTTAATTACAGATAACTTTAGTCGTGCATCAGGGCCGTAAAGTTGTACTATGGCTAATAATATTAAATTTCTGCACTAAAAAAAGAAAACGTAAAGAAAGAAGGAGATGGCAACACGAAGCATTCGGCAGTGCTCCCTTGCAGCAGAGGCCCTGAACCCAAAACGGAAATTCAACGTTCATATGATGAGGCCTAGTATTGCCATCGGACAATCTTTGTTTATTTCCAAGAAAAAGTGACGATGGGCAAATTATACCCCACCATTTGGTACTTTAAGCTGCAACCCCCCGATTATATTTTGAGCTTACTGAAAATGTAAGTCATATATGCAAGCATAGCCGACCAGTCAATTCTTTGTACTTCTCTAGAGCATTAGGTCAGCGTGAGGGCCAAAGGTTCACCATAATATTGACAACACTGAGCACTATCAAGGGACAGGTATGGAAATATAAAATAAAATATACTTTGCTCTGAGGCATATAGACCGAGGCTCCAAAATGTAAAATTTAAATAAAATGTACTATTTTTTGAACGTGCACAGTATTCATTGAAAGTCGAAGGTATGCATTAGAAAAGAGAATGACTCAGAAGCGCAAGGAAATGGGTGTAGAGGACGGAGCATGCCTCGCAATCAGCCTACCCGCCAGACACTGCTTTCTCTATAGTGTTGTTATTGGTCAAATAATAAGTGTTTTTTGTTGTGGGAGGAATCCAGAGGACGTGGAGGAAAACCACATAGAACAGAGGGGGAACACAATCGCCATACAGAAAGGCACTCGAGGTGAAAATCGAACCACCTCATCCAGATGTTACCACCGAGCCACCCTGCTGCCCGTCAACTCTTCATGAAATACAAATTTAAACCATAGTGAACTTGTGAGCACTGGTTTGCTTTTCTTTTTATCCACTGGGGCAAACTTTATTTCTGACAATCGCTTTAAGGTCACTATCCCTGGCGAGCAATTACATTCATTGTCAAAGACGAAAGACCATCTTGTCAAAACTACTGGGAATCAAAACGAAAAGAATAACTACGGTAACGATAAGGAAACATTATTGGACAGTTGTAACTGTTTGCAATCGGCATAGGTTATGAAAAAACAATTGTTGCCATTGTCCTGTAGTTGAGTCTTCGGGCTTTCGATTATTATTATCATAAAACTGATGATTGCAGTCTAGTTATTGCTCTTTGTTCCTGAATAATGGTGACAGAGAACAATATTATATTTAGTCGCACTGGTGTCATCTTGGTCGGCACACGGATGTCTGAATGTGGTGAATCAGTAGTAGTCATTTGAAGCACTACGCTAATGGTGTTAAAGAATTAGACCATTTCACAATATATGTATTATAAACACTGCAAATTTTGCATTTTAAAATTATGATTCAAGGTTTGACCATGTTTTACATGTTGTTCTGCGACGATAAAAAAAAACCTCAAACTTTTTTAATTGCTGCTGATTTTCCGTTCTGGTGCCATTGTTGTTGGCGTGTTATTCTCTCCGCAGCTCTGTGCAGCGCCTTGTGACCCTCGGGTGAAAATATTATTTCATTGAGCTTGCATGTGGGTGTCATTTAGAATCCAAATACAGGCCTGTGTCACAACATGAAAACTGGTAGGACTCGCGATAGAGGAAGAGCACTTCCGTCCTATTATTAATCCACATTGTTCCACCCACGACGTAAATGCTGTGGTATCCTAACGATAAATGTTAATTCACATCCATCGTCGTCACCATCAGCTGTTAGCTGTCTACTGCTGGCTGGATGAAGGCTTACCCTCACGGTCACCATGCCATAATCCGTCCGACTCGCCCCGTCTCTGCGGTGGTTGCATTCACATGCGCGTGTTCTTCTTTGTCCATCAGCAGCCCCATCCATCGGCCATCGCTTCTTGTGAAGCGTCCTGCCAGAGCCCACTTTCTTTCCCTTACCGATCAACATGTGTCCGATTTTACATTGATGCCCTGATCAACACACACTAAGGTAAGTCTGAATACGTAAACACTTGTCAGCACACGCTCTTATCAGTCAAGTTCATCACGAGCGAACACTTATCTCACACAGCGTTTGCAAGTAATAACATCGTATCAGGTCTGTTGCAAAACTGGCTCAGATTCAGGGATGGATCACGAACATCCACTAGTAACTGGTTCCAGGCCGAGACCACGAAACTACGCTGGCCGCATTGCTGTACAAGTTTTGCATGTGCTTTCAGCAAAGCACATGACGGTGCAGGTTGTAAAAAGCAGCCAAATGAGACAAATATTGCCCATTCGTAATCTGGAACGCTGCTCTTGAGAGAAAACAGTTCAGTCTGACCGCTACTAAAAACACATCGTAGCCTGAAACCAAACTGTATTTCGAATACCAGATCGCAATGTATAACTGGGGGCAGCCTTGACATTGACCAAAGGTCACAGCAGCAGGCTCGCCTGCAATATTACCGCTTTCATTTCCCGGTTTCTGCTGAGCCACTGCACGCTTTGTGTGGATTGTTGGCATTTGGTAAAAGTCAAAAGACAGCTGCTTATGTAGACTATTACCTGGAAACAATAACAAAAAAAATGCCGTGACTATCACCCAAACTGAATCATAATGCAGTATTTATCTTCAGATCGTTTTTGTTTTATATAAGGCAATATACACACAAAACACATCATTGCTGTATTACCAAAGAAAGAACTTCCACTCCTATTGGCAATTACATACAGGCCTCCATAATTACAAATAAAATCAATGTAAATGTCCCCGCGTTTTCACACTGTGCCTTGTCCTTTATGCATGCGCATCGACTCTTACACTCACTGCTTCTGCAAGCTGTTCCACACTTTGGTGACGTGGCCAAATCGTTAACATGACAACATTTCTCTCCTCGACAACAAAGTTTTCCTGATTGAGTTGAGGCATCTGTTGGAATTAAGTTTTTTTTTTCCCCTTACATGAGGCCTAATTGCGACAGCACGGTGGCCCAGTGGGTAGCGCTGTCGCCTCACAGCAAGAATCTCGGGTTTGAATCTCGGCTCGGGTGCCTTTCTGTGTGGAGTTTGCGTGTTCTCTCCCCGTGTCCGCGTGGGTTTTCACCGGGCACTCCGGTTTCCTCCCACAGTCCAAAAAACATGCTGCTGCATAGGTTAATTGGCTTGCAGGCTAAATTGCTTATCAATGTCACGGGGCAAACTGCTCCCACTGTGATGACTGTCAGTAATACTTCAGAGGCATTTGCTCCAGTCAGCGCCTGGAGCAGATGCAGAAGGAGACGTTAGCGCCTTTATTTTCCTTTGTCCGTTTGCATTAAAGGTCGCCTGCTGCGTGGGAAATGGAAATTACATTTTAAATGCTTCCATGACAGTAAGAGCATGGCCATTAATTTAACATGGTGCCTCAGTTCCGTACCAGACGTAGCAGCATGTAGCTTGCGGTGTAAAGTGACGTGGCGATCAGCAATCATGTGCGCAGACGTGCTGCTCGAGCCCAAACCAGTTCGCAGATGTAAAAAAAATATCGGAAAAGCGCAGCCACGCAATTGCACTCTTATGCCACTGCTGTAAGAAGGGCCTTCACTAGAGGGAGCTCTAGTGTGCCCGACTAGGCAGTATTTGGCCTACTTTTCCATGCTGGCCAGCCGTCCAAACAGACGTGAGAGTCCCCACTCATTGCTCCACCACATGCGTCCGACTGATCGACTCACCGCGGTTGTATTCATTAATATGTGAGGTGAGTGATTAAACGTGTCCATTTGTGCTGCCAAGCCTCGCAACATGAGGGGGCCGGAGGGGGGAGCAGTAACCCCCGCAGTTATGTGGTGTTTTTGTGAAAAACAGTGCCCCGTGATGCGATGACCTAATGCACCGGGTTAATAATTGACCAACGAGCCGTGCGTGACTCAGAACCTCACGGTGCCGCGGAGTTCTAAGCAGCACGAGTGTATGGGTGAGTCAGTTCTCCGGGGGAATTGGTAGGAGGAGGCAGCGTCGTCATGCAGCGGCGTGCGCTGAGCACGCGACGGGTAGGAGTCAATGTGCGCCGCTATCCCGTGTTACGTTATGTGTGTTAGTTAATTAAGCATCGAAAAGCAAGAAGTCTCTGCTCATCTGTGGTCGCCGGCTGATCTATCGTGCAGTGAATGCTGACACTCGCCGTGGTGTTGCCGCTGTCAGCCACAACAAGCCCGCGCCACGTGACCGCAGGCGCACGTCGAACTGGGAACCTGGCACAGATCGACCCCGTACGAGAGGGTTCTCCCTTGGGCACCACACATTGTTTCGACTGCTCAGCTGATAGACTCGGCCGTTCACATAAGGATTGCAGGGCCAGTGTGTGAACCATTACACCCGCCGGTGTAGCCTCTAGCGTTGCTACCTGTCCTGGAACAAACCATGGGCCAATTTATTCAAAGCTTAACCTTTTGCCAGTTACACGTACATTCCTCTCTCTATTCCGTTCACCCTACGATATGTTTTTGTGCGCCTCTGAGGTGGCAACCGTAGCAGCCACAATTATTGCCATGTTATATTACTGCAATCAGTTTCATAGGTGACTTTCCCTTGAATAAAGCAACATTGCCTCTGCGTTTAACTTCCGTGAGAGAGCGGTGACCTATTATGAAGCGAAAAATACATTTACCCTTGCCTTGTATGAGACCATGGTCTGTTGAAGCAGATGTCACAACTAATGAATTTCCGTCAATACAAAACACAGAGTGAACAAGCATAAAAATATATATAAACGATGATTTCTCGACAGTAAACGGCATGATTATGACTATTGGATTGGTCCTACTACCGTGCATTGCACATCCTATGACATTGCCATACAGTTCAGTTCAGTATAAGTATCCGCTTAATCCTGTGCAGGGTCGCGGCGCAAGAGTCTATCCCGGCAGTCACGGGGCGCAAAGCGGGGCTAAACCCAGCATGTGATACCAGTATATCGCAAGTAACTTTTTTGGGGCAATTTACTCAGCAGGCCAATTAACCTAGGCAGCAGCGTGTGTTTAGACGGTGGGAGGAAACTAGAGTATCTGGGGAAAACCCACGCAGCCATAGGGAGAGAACACATAAACTCCACACAGAAAGGCACCCGAGGCCGGAACTGAATCCAGGGCCTTCTTGCTGTGAGGCAGCAGCACTACTCACTGCGCCAACACACCACCCCACATTGTCATTCTACATGAACAACGCACGCAGCCTTAACGTATGGAATACGGTGGTCACCGACTTGTCTGTCTGATGGGTTTCTCACCCATTTTCTATTACCTTGCACATTAGCAAGCAAAGAATATATTACGATTTAAAGCACTGTTAATTATCAATAGTTCAGACTTATTATTTTTTTCTCTTATTTTGCACGCAGTGATCCAAGAAAAAGGGTCATGCTTTCGATAAAATCACGAAGGACACTAATATTGAGCATGAATGCTAAATGTTACACATTAATTTATACGTGTCCAGATTATATGACGCGTAATAATTGGTGTTCAATGAGCCAACTTATTTTTTTGTAATGGCTTAGGAATTAAATTTGGGTAAATCAATTTACCTAAGATAATTTTGCGTTAAAAAGTGTAAGTGGTCTTTTCAAAGGGAATATATGCACATTGTGTTTGCGGAAAAGTTTCTTAATTTTCAGCTATTTTTAATTTCATTATTCATTTATTATTAATTGTCCCGCAATGCCCGGCGATGGACCGGCGTCCCGTCGTCGGGTGTATTCCTGCCTTACGCCCTATGTTTCCGGGATAGGCTCCGGCTTCACCGTGACCCTATATAGGATTAAGCGGTTTCAGATAATGAGATGAGATGAGATTTATTATTAATATCCGCTTACGCCTGTAAAGGGTCGTGGGGAAGGGTAGTCTATCCCGACCGACATCAAGTGCAAGGCGGTAGAATACCCAGAATGTGGCGTCGATACAACGCAGGATACACTTATTTTCGGGGAAATTTACTCAGCAGGCCAATTAACCTAAGCAGAAGCGTATCTTTGTACGGTGGGAGGAAATCGGACACCCAGCAAAAACCCACGTGGGCAGAGACAGAACACGCAAATTTCATACAGAAAGGTATCCGAGCCGGGAATCGAACCCCCGGACCTTCTTGTTGTGAGGCGACAGCGCTACACACCGCGCCACCGCGCCACCGCGCCACCGCGCCACCGCGCCACCGCGCCACCGCGCCACCGCGCCACCGCGCCACCGCGCCACCGCGCCACCGCGCCACCCCTAAATATCATTACGAATGTTACAATGCTAAGTGGCATGTTGCATAGCGCGCATAACAAAACAGTAAGATAATATATTTCAAACCATATAGAAACTTGATGATGCCTCCACCGTGGAGGTGAAATGTTCAGGTATTAAAAACCTAAATCAACGTAATAGATTTCACCAAAACACTTTACAGTCAACGCTTCTGCAATTTGGAGCCAACATACAAATATATAATTGAGGGGGGAACAATCTAAGAATACCCGCAGCACGGTTCGAAATTAATCATCATGGCCTCTAAGGCTTATTTGTAATTTTGCTATATTTTTTAACAAAACAGTTTCTGCATTAAGGAAATACATTTTGGTGTTTAATCAAAATAGTTCTGAACTGCATCACTGTTAAATAATTCTAATAACGAAGTGATGGAGATTAGTAATACATGCACTCTCAGTACAAGAAAGTTCCAATTACCCACGTCAGACTCACACCATGATTCGCTATAAATGTCCTTAAGCTGTCGTATGGCACAAGATTCGGGTATTATTGGTTGGTGCCTTGTGCAATAATTCTTCTTAATAATTGTCGTTCCATGTTTGGAAATGCACACTCCACGAATTTCTTATAAATGTAATGGGTCAGAATTAGAATCTATAATTTTATGATGACAATACACCTCGTTCAAATTGCTTCATTTTTCAATGTAGAGGGACATATCTAGGATTTAAATGTTTCATTTGCTTATTTGTTGAAACTTATGTTTTACACAATGGTGATAAGCATTTCGTTGTGTTAGGGATGATATAGGACGCATAACTGATAGACAGTGAAAACCAGTTAATGTTTTACAAATGTTAAACCGAATCTTGATGAAATAATGTAATCACAGAAGACGATGTTAGCTGATCATCATGGATAGCCACTTAATCCTGCATAGGGTAACAGGGGAGCCGGAGCCTGTCCTGGCCGACAGAATGAGCAAGGCGGGGCTATACCCAGGATGTGACGCTAGTACATCACAGGGTACCAGGGACAATTTACTCAGCAGTGCGTGGGTGAGATGTGCTGATATTTGAAGACATTCAGACATTACTGTTCATACCATGCAAGAGGTATACTCATTTTATGAATTTATCTAAGAAGCCATCGCAAAAAAAAAGCCTACTGTCACGAATTTTGGCAATTTTTATGCACAAACTCTATTGTATACCCAAAACACATAGGCACACCCGAAACAGACTGGGCGTATACACATACGCTGCATTTACAAATCAAAGAAAGAACTTAACAAATGCATAACTGCACTAAGAAAATGCTGCATGTTCTATACACAAAGACAAAAACATAGGATTATGAACAAAGACAAATGGCAAGCCCTCAGGTGGGGAGCCACCCAATTGATGCCTTTGAGGTTGTCTAAAGGCAAAGTGCGTAAGTGACAAGAGGTACCACACAACTATGGTGCAGACGTGGCTGCTAGTGCGCATGCCATTTGATGGAGTATTGAAAAAAATATTTCCTGGACACCTGCGAAACCTCAATTTATTTACCACTGAACTCTGCACCCTAAATTATGATTGACAGGAATTCAATGATATGCTTGGGAATCTGCAAGTGTAGCAAGTGTCAACTGATGAGTTGATTTGCACGTATACATGTCGCACATATTAGAGTGATAATTAATAAATGGTGATGACGTATTAATATCTACACGCCCCACGTACAGTGAGCCACGCCCATCCTTGCGGACACACCTCAGTCCAGCAGGAGACACAGCAAGGTGTGCGGGGGGAAGTTGATGTGGCTGTGTGCTAATACACAGGTGCTGTTAGTGCAGATTAATAAATATGATTACAAGAGAAGATACGTGTTGGTGTAGATTCAAGTCTTTGGTGGCGGAAGAGATTCATCACAGCTGACCAGTGGTGTGTGAAGCACAAGAAGGATTCATAATAAAATACACAATGCAGAACTTTACCAACTAAATATCCTAAAGTGCAATCACATACATATCATCCAGCTGGTCATCCCAACACTTCAGTGAACTGTTGCGTCAGTCGGGTGTCTCTCTTACAATCACTGGCCGTAGGCGAAGGAAAGAGAGACAAGGCAGGCTGCGCCTTGGTTACACAAGGAGAGGTGGATACTGCACGGCCATAATTAGGACTGCTATATAAGGCAAGCGGGACAGCCACAAAAGGATCGTCACCAGTGAATGCAGAACAAAAGGAGAAAGGCGCTGGGAGCCTTGAGCGAGGCATTGGAAGCCTTGAACGAGGGGAAGTGAATAGCTGCGGAGAAACTTAACGCGGCTCTCCGTGGCAGCCGTTAAGCAACAACCCAACTGGGTGGGATGAGACACCAGTGGGACAACACCATGAGTGGTGATCAATGGAGTGGCTACATCTGAGCGACAGGCAGAGTGAGGGTACGACAAACCCTTTGGCTCTGCACCTCGAGACAGAACCAGAGATCATTTCACAGCTGAGACTTTGCATTCCTTGATGTCAGGAGTTCTGCAACACAACTCTGTTGGGTGCAGATCACGCCATGGCTATCCTATACTCGCTGGATGGTGTGAGGGGAGGGTGACCGAGACCCTGGCAGATCGTGTAAATGCATGCTCACATATATAGATGCATGAGGAATGGCCACACACACGCCGGTGTACAGACTATTTAGAACTTTCATGGTGGGGGGTAATATACAGACGGTACACAATATGGTTTTTAGTTGGTATATTACTCTAAACTCAAATTTCCTGAAAATTAATGGCGACAAAACAGAAGTTTTTGCTTGTCAGAACTCCGCACCAATTGTCCAAGGTGAAACCCATCCAAGCAATTAATGCTTGACGAGCAGTCCATTAAAGTTGCTAAGGCAGTCTTGAGTTGAGGATTGACTCTTGATTCTTCGCTTAACACAACTTTGATCCTCTAATATGGGCTTACTGGATGCACCCAGATCGCACCTCCGTTCGATGCGCACTGCTCACAGACTTTGGAATGTACTTCCACTGGAAATTCCATCAGCTGAGGGCATCTCTCAAGACTCACTTGTTCCGTAAAGCAGTCAAGTTCTCTGGCTAGGGCTATTGCTGCTCACTGTTGCTGTACTTAAATGATGGCTCGCTATTGACCTGAATTTGCTCAAGAACACTTATTCCTTCCTTCATTTGTTAAACAATTACATTTATCTGTTACTTTATGTCCTTCACTGATTTCTAGCTATTATTTTATCCATCCATCCATCTTCTTCCGCTTATCCGGTGCCGGGTCGCGGGGGTAGCAGTCTAAGCAGCGATTCCCAAACTTCCTTCACCCCAGACACTTCCTCCAGCTCTTCCGGGGGGACCCCGAGGCGTTCCCTGGCCAGCTGAGAGACATAGTCTCTCCAGCGTGTCCTGGGTCTTCCCCGGGGTCTCCTCCCGGTTATTATTATTATTATTTTTATTTTATTTTATTATTGATCTACCCTGATGTTTTTGTTGACATGCTATTCTCTCCACAATTTTGTGCAGCGCTTTGTGACTATTGAGTGAAAAGCACTCTAGAAGTGCAACTATTATTATTTATTTATGCGTTCAAACAGTACGCGGTGAGTGATGGAGCGTACTATTTTGACAACGACGCGAGTTGTGAAAACGGTTCACGGGGGCCATTAAATTGACACCATGTTACCTCGTCCGCCTCGTATCATTGGATGAATCTCTCGCTCAGTGGAGCCTTGCCTCCTCCCTGTGCAGACACCCCAATGGAGCTCCCAAGGCAAGCACACACCTTGCGATCTCACCACATTGATCAATTCTGACCGAAACTGCAAATGGCCGTTATTTCTGACTGAGTTCTGTCGTCAGTTTAATGTCGATAAACTAATGGAGTCTCTGGCTCTTACTTTCCTCTGAAACATGTACTTCACAGTGCTGTCTCTGAAATATTTGTGCTGATGTAAGTTTTCATAGCTTCATACATGATGATTGCTGTTTAGTGCTCCTCCTCAGCCATACCGAAAGAACAGCTTTGAAAAGCAATCATCTGTTATCTTTGACCGCAAAGTGATTTAAATTTCCAAATATTAAACCTAGGAAACTCATCTCATCTCATCTCATTATCTGCAACCGCTTAATCCTATACAGGGTCACGGTGAGCCGGAGCCTATCCCGGAAACACAGGGCGTAAGGCAGGAATACACCCGACGACGGGACGCCAG
>JAZEWT010000004.1:14798263-14816342 GCA_036362905.1 Mordacia mordax
CCTGCCTTACGCCCTGTGTTTCCGGGATAGGCTCCGGCTTCACCGTGACCCTATATAGGATTAAGCGGTTTCAGATAATGAGATGAGAGATGAGATAATAACACAACCTATAACCGTTACTTGTCTAGTATGTGGAATACGACCATCTGTCCTGTGCAATGCTGTATGGTTTTTATTACGTTTATGAGAAACAAGACATTTCCAATACTGTTGAAAAATTCTTAAGTTTTCAGGGTGAATTTTTGGGTTCCTATATACATTAAATGTGGAAGAAAGATTCTCAGGGTTCTATATGTCATCAATACGGAGGCTATCTTCTTAGGATCATAAGGTTAGAGCACAACATGTGCTTATGGGTGTACACATGTGTCTGTGTGATGAAAATGTCTTACACAGCCAATGAGCGGCCTCACGTTGATGCTACGCGGTTGGTGCTGAGAAGGCGGGGTCAGCCTGGTCCGAGTTGATCGCGCCACACTCTTGTCCGCCGGTTGCCCTTATCTGCTGTCAGAGTCGATCGCGGCGCGCCTTTGCCCACTATCCAAGTCGTTTGTGCCTCTGTCTGCTGGTCGGGGCGATTGAGCCATGCTAACCTCGAGCCGCAGACTGTCTCTGCAACGTCGTGTCTGCATGGTCGTTGGTCTGGGTCAGGTCGAGTGTCGAGTCTCCGAGCTGTCTCTTCCTGTGCGTCTTCCCCTCGTTGTTTGTCTGCTCTCGGCAAACATCGCCTTATCTCTATCTCTTCCAGGTTTGCCTTGACCAATCAAACGGTGCCCTGTCCTCAATTAAATTTCTACACCAGGTAAATAGGAAGCCACCGGGATTACAGATAGAATATAATTAGACTTTCTATTGTCCCACATCTGTCTGGAGATTAAATTAGTGTCTGGATCAAAGTGACCCACCTGATATTACCACTTTGTATCAACCTGTTGTTAATTAAAGTGTCTGGGTTACAGTGACCCGGCTGAATGTTGCTAGCACTTGTGCTGTCTCGTGGTGTATCAACTCATTGTTAATTGAAGTGTCTGTGTTACAGCGAACTGTCTGAATGTTATTAGTACTTTATTTATATACTGTACAGCCAACTGTGCATGTCTCATCAGTGAACATTTGAATCTCGAAAGGTTGCTCTGTTTATCCACATTTCCTGGAAATGCCACTAAAGAATACAACCAGCCATATATTCACATTTATACGAATTTTTTTGTACGGAAAATCTTTTTAAAAATCCCAATTGAATTTCATAAGCATTCATTATTCCATTTTGGAGGATTTTTTTAAAACTTACATGCTAGCTAAGATTTGTGGCAAAAATGGTGTCATATTTGTGAACAATCAGATGCATGACAAGCAATATAAGCAATATCAATAGGCAATACCAATTATTATATTAGCAGATTTATAAAAAAACATTCCGAGGTTATTTAGGCTATGGATTATTTTTTTATACTAATCTATTTACCCAAGTTGAGTCGGGTTGTGCTATCAATATCCTCTCATGTACCAAAGTGTTCCTTTGTATCTCTCGCAGGACACAGCAAGGCTTCTGGTCAGAAAATATTTCACAGACATCATGGAGATGCTGCCTCTGAAATCCTTTCAAATAGCCTCTGGTCCACATAGTAAAGGTCAGCACTTTCCCCACTCATTCTACAATCTAGACCAAAAGTCAATTGCACGACAAACAAAGCCGTTTATTTATTATTCTAAGAGCTGAAAATTTGTCAAATTCAGCACAAAATTTAATTGAACCGTACAGATTTTAAAGCTGTACAGTTATTAGCGACATGCTTGAGATCATTAACTCGTCTTGGTGGTGTCAGCTGAACGGCTAACGTTTGAGCCACGTAACACTTCGTGGTTTCTTTTGAAGCAAACGGCCAACAGACTATAAAGAGGCATACATGTATCAAGTACAAACACATTGAGGAGCAGAACGTGTGGGAAAATTAAACTCAAAAGTAAGCACTACCATTGTAGAGAAACGTTGAGTCTTTCAGATAAAGAAGTCTTAAGGTTTTAAGAGGTTTTGGATTTAAAATAAAATAAAATGGCAATCCATGGAAAAATGGTTCTACTGCATTAACAGTCCCAGTGACTGCTGGCCCGAGGGCTCTATTGCATTGGCAATTTAGCACTCTGTTTTGCTCTTTCCTAAGGTTTAGAGCCATTGAGCAATTTGCATCTCGTCCCCTTGGTAGCATCATGTGACTGACATTATAACCTGCATCCACGAGAAAAATGTGACTTTACAATGATGGATCGCGCACTTGGCTCGGCACTAGATTTAACCTGTACTCATGTTGATATTTCTGGCGCCATTGATTTTCACATAATTTCTTATGGCTTTAAAATTATTATCGAAATGTGTGTTGGGAAAAACCTTTCGGTTTTTTATGAAACCAAATAACAGATGCCATGCTATCAACCCAACCAGATGCTGCACATGTATTTCAATCCATCGTTGGGATTATAAAATTATCTCAATGCGAATCAAAATTGCAGCCTAATAAAAATGTACCTAATATTTTATTACCAAACAAAGCTAATTTAAAAAATCCATGGATGGTTCAAAATTATTATTTTGTGTGGCTGAGCCTCTCTGGATGAGGCTCCTTTAATGAAGTTGCAACATTTTAAATGGCAGGGGGTTGGGCACCATTCACGCCATCTATTGACTTTTGTCAACTTTCAAAAAAATATTCCAACATATGAAGGTGATTCAACAATATTTCAAATGCACCTGGTTTGATAACCTGCATATATATTAAATAATATACTAAATCAATGCAATCCTTGCATACTATGAGATGTCCATCTCACCCTGTCTACGCCAAATTACCCTGAATGCTCTCAACGTTTTCAGATGATAGAAACCGAATCAGGTTTTAGCGTGGTTAGAATCTAAGACTGTCTAAAAATATTTAGGTGTGTTTTTTATGGTTAGAGTTTCATCTTTGCATGAATTGGTGCCGTGAGTTTGTTTATTTATCTTGTGATAATATATATGTTGTTCCGTTGTTCAGTGTGAACGTTTGTTGCATCGCGGGTATCCCACATCCAGGACTTCCAAGCTCACTAGATATTTTTTGCTGTAATAATAAACATATATCTAGCTGGTAGGCTTGGGATAAAAGATGACCTGATGGTGGCAGGAAAAGCATTCTTGAATCTATCTCTCTTGAGCGTTTGAGCATTACCACTTCATTAGCCTAACGGGTGTTTTGCCATGTGCCAAATGTTCATAAATGGAATTGGCCCAACAATCCCAATGCAGGACAGTCGTAAAAACACATCTTGAAGACTCAGTGAGGCTCTCCTGGGAAAAGGGCATGACTAATGTCAGCAATATGAAATGAGACTGACACTTTACATTGAGTGAACTTGTCGGAGGTTGACCTGTGTCCATAGTGAATACTGCTATATGCATATCAAGCAACGCTACAACTGTCACCATGGTTTATATTTCCTTCGGTTATTTTCCAAAGCACGCCAGTGGCTTGGCGCTTGTTTTTTCACTGGAGACACATACGATGTCTGGTCCACAGGCTGGAGAATGTGTTATTTCTGAGCATTGAAAAGAGGTGCAGAAAAAAATGTAATGTTCATCAGGTAAACATTCACATCGTGCACGTTGTGATGAGTCGTAAAAATTCAGCTTCATAATTCTATGGAAATATTGATTCTTGTTTCTATTTTGGTGGCATGTACAGTGGCCTGTACATGCCAGCAAGGGTCACGTGAACCCATTACATATGAGCCATACAAATAAAAAATCCTCAATTCTAAATCCCACGCTTCAAAGCATGCATTGTGAGTGTAAGAATCAATTTTAATCAATGAATTACTGCATCATTACAACCTTATTCAATGTACACTGCAATATTCTGTGTTTACAACAATCGCTGTCTGCACTATAACACAGTTGAGTATGTGCACCTAGGATAGCTATTAAAGGTGATAAGAATTTAAATTATTGAATAAACGGGGTGGACAAGAGCAGATTGAAGTACCTATCAATAGCCTAACTGCACAATGGTAACAACTGCACCTGACACAAAGTCCTGCTTGAAGCAGTTCCATTCTTGCCTCAGGCACTTTTTGGTGAAGACTTTGTGTGTTCTCCCCCGATTCTGCGTGGGTTTTCTTCCCAAACATGAAAAAAAATGTCATTAACTAATTAGCCTAGAATTTCATAGGATGCAGCACGCAGTGGCTGGCAAATGTTGGCGCCGTCTAACTGCATGGCCGCCTTCTTCCCAACGCTCTGCGGTTTCCTCGCACCCATGAATCATATGCTCTTCGAATACCTTTGACAGTGAATAAATATACGTGCGTTATAAATTGTATTCATGTGACGTTCCCTCAGTATCACCATTTAAAAGGAAAACACAATTTGAAATCACTAATCGTGGCCTAATGTCTTCATAATGATATGTTAAGAAATTACACTCACCCACTAATAGGCTTCTTTTTAAGACAAATTTTAATTGACAAGCCCTTCATTTGCTCGAGACCGAAGCACAATCGTGCGCATTCCTATCGTTTCCTGTGATGTCCGTTAAAATAAAAATTTAGCTGAGGGGGTTAATATGTCGAGGCTCAGGCAGCCCAGTACCGGGAAACAGCCGCCCAAACGAATGATATGTCTTGCAACCTGGATTTAAACAACGGCGCGTGATAGACTGCCCCTGTGAATTATTCCACGTGTACTCTGACTTTTCAATACAATGCGAAATTTGGTGTTCAGACTCACTAACTTTGGCAAGTTTGTTTTAAGCTTTCTGCTCGCTGAGTGGAGGCTGCTGTAACACTGCCAGGTTTCGCCGGAATATTCGTCAATTAAGAATGAAATAAATCACCTTACCGCAACACATTCACACGAGTGTGTATTTTTCTGTGCGGAATTGTTTATGTTTCATTCACAAATCTTCATGAGCGACATTTTTTATATGTTGTATACATTACACATGTGACATTGTATACCGTCATCCACAAAGTGATGTAGCTATCAACAGACTGTTTATCCTAATCATTGTTAAGTCAAATTATACATGGTAGTGAGCATGATTTACAGACATGATTAACACATTTCTACGGTGTTATCTAAATTCCAGGATGTACATATACGCCACACATTGTAGGTTTCAGCTGTGTAGGTCTCCGATATGTTATAGGTAGAACCCCGTGTAAATTGGCAAGAAAGATTTATGGATAAATGTTTATTATTACGGCAGAATATACCCAGTGAGTTTGCAAGCGCTGGACGATGTCTGGCCTTTTGCTCTAACGTGCTGAGAAGTTCGGGAACCAAATCAAACAAATTTAAAACAAATTTGCATTCAATATTCAAGTCTTGGAGCAGCTGCCAGCACGTGGTGAAAGAAGTTAAATATCATTTGGAATAATCCTCAGCATCCCCGATTTTTTATCTGAGAACCGTGGCAAATATATGAGTAACAACTCTGCACAGTTAAAAATTACTGGTCTCATATTTTGAAATATCAGGAAAAGCCTGCCATTAATATTTACAGCTGCTTTGGGATCGTTATAATCAAATCAGAGAAAATGTCAGTATAACAAAGTATGCAGACTATCATTTTCTATTGGTTTTACCCTGATCGGGCGATCAACAAAGTAGCCCTTCAGACCCCTCAGAGAGCACAGCAACCTTTCAAATGGCCGATGGAAGCGCACATCACAGAGCAACCTTCACGCGACCTCCACTTTCACATGCAGTAGGGAAAGGGCAATTTCCCACTCTGCATATCAGCGAGGTTCATTACATAACAGTCAAACCGATATTTTAATTCTCAGTCATAATTTAGGCTAATTAAGCCCAGGAGCAAATTTAATGTGACAGTTTTCGTGTATGTTAAGTCATCGTTAACCAGGGCGAGACCATCAACTCCACTTCTCCCGGCGACCCGGGTTAATCGCAGGTGACTGTGTACATCATGCACGCGAACATTGCTGTGCTTGGTTCTAATCAATCTACTGAAGAGTAATGATAACAAAAAAATGGTATGCTAATTTCATGACTTGAATAAATATCTACATATCAAGTTTAATTTTACAAAAATGTTACCTTAAAAAATATCCCACACGATATATCACCTATATCTTCAACCCCTGTGTTGTAAGATAGCAAATGCACCTCATGGTAGTGAAACACCAAATCTACATTTCTACAATATATGTCTATGGTATTTGTATTCACCGGAGACCAACTAATATACGAAAAAAAAACTATATTGATTCATGATTTACTTGCACAAAATACTGCATAAGGTTATAAAAAAAAAACATTTACAACATTAAATCATGCCTAATCAACCAGAAACTATTTAACAGAAATTAAACTTGTCTTTGGATATAATACTTGCTATATTATAGGACCCTTAAAGATGGTGTTCCTAATTAAATTTGACTTGTCCATTAATTCACATCTGCATGAACATTACTTAATGTTACATGATTGACATACCGTAACATTGTTTTAATGTTTATCGACAGCATTCACAGCGGCTTTTTTTGTGATTGACAATGAAAATGTTTAAGTTTTATTCACAAAATAACCTTTTATCTACAGCAATGCAACATCGGAAAAACTATTTATACCTCATAATGGTAATCGTATAATCTGACCACTCTTAAAATAACTGAGCAAGTATTATACAAACACAAGTGATAGATAAATTACAAGAATTTGGGTGGCACGATTTGCTGCAGTGGTTGGCACACTTGCAGTCCAGAGGTCAATGGTTCAATCTCCCGACACGGCACCCAACAGTGTAAATAGGTACAACCATGATTAGTCGATCGGCAGTGGGTGTGAACAAGCAATTGCAGCGATGCACCTTTACATTGACACATTTGTGGCTTTTTTGCGTGACTGTTAAGCACGTGACGTGTTTAACTGATGTGCGTGGGAACCGGATTGTCACAGGACCGTGACTGCAGTGTATGTGTGCCCTTGTACAGCACGTAAAACCAAAGTGGACACAAACAATAATTTTATATCACTGACAAAAAAAACAAGCAAGGATAACAATATTTCTTCATCTCATTGTCAGAAACCGCTTAGCCCTGTACAGGGTCGCGGTGAGCCGGAGCCTAACCAGGCAGACACAGGGCGTAAGGCAGGGATATACCCACGATCAGACGCCAGTCCATCATCGGGCACTGAGGGCAATTTTGTCTGCAAGTCATTTAACCTATGCAGCATGTTTTTTGGATTGTGGGTGGAAAACGGAGTGCCCGGTGAAAACCCACGCGGACATGGGGAGAGAACTCGCAAACGCCACACAGAAAGGCACCAGAGCCAAGATTGGAAACCTGGACCTTCTTGTTGTGAAGCGACAGCGCTACCCACTGGGTCAGCGTGCCGCCCACAATATTTCCTGTGTGGCACAAATACCTTGGTGTCACTGAGTGCCGGTGAGAAGAATTAATTGGCAATGAGTGCAGAAACGTTTAATACGTAGCAAACACAGCTTCCGTAGATACATAGGTGTCTGAAAAACATCGTGTAACTTTGGCCTCCAGTTGTTGGAATTTACAATCGGTTACAGTACAAGGAAATGTAATAATATAAAGTAACCAAAGTCTGTTTACGCACAGATAAATACGATCTTTCAGTCATTGGCCCTATATACTTTCCAGGAAAATATTGTACAGCGGCAACTCTCTCGAGAAAGCATGTTACCACTGTAAGTGCTTGATAACAATGCATTGTATGTAACGAGTAGAATAGGTAATCGTAATCCAGTGCGTTTTTTTTCTGATCGCAGAGTGCATTGCAGCCAGACGTTGGGATAAATGATGATGTAAACGCATAAATAATTATGTGGACTTTGCGAATCCACACAACTTTCAGTCGTCAATGCAAAAGCGATTCATGGAAACGCATTGCTTTGTATTTTTAAGAGTCCACATATTCATAAAATGACAAACAATTTAGGATTATTTTCCCCGCACATCTCAAGATTCATACAACTTAGCTCACATAATTAGCATACGTAAATTCCATAAACTGTGTAATAATAATAATTCATCATTGAAAGACTGTCAAATGTATACGGTCCGTGATGCTGTTCTTAAACTAAAGCTGTCTGCATGGCTGCCTTCTCTTTGCTACGCTGTTTTTCTCTCCACGCCTCTGTAATGATGTAACCCGTCCTGAAAATAAGGGCCTTTTCTAAATAATAATAATTAATAATAATGTGATCATATCCCATGCCAGCAATTACAGGGTGCATCTACGTTTACAACTCGTTTGTCGACGGTTGGATGAGGGCCTAGTTTACCCACGCCTTGCGCTTAAAAGTCACTCGGGACATTTGACCATACTTCTCCAAACTGGGCAGTAAGCCTTGCTGAAGGTGGGGGGAGGAGGGAGTAGAGAAAGCAATGGAGATTGCATTGCCCTCTGCTGACCGCAATACCTACTAAGACTGGGTTGTGTGCACAGTGATCATGCTTTCAAAGGCGATGCAGGCTCGCATCCGCTTAGCTTCTCAGATTTAAGGCGTCTTCCAGAGGATTTCGTCGTAGTCTGAACAAATTTGAATCGATAGGCAATTAATTTTGCAAATGTGCAGCCGGGCTACTTTCACTCAATGAGCTGTATTGACAGTGGACGGATCCAACAGATTGACTCTTAGAATGTTTTTCCACAGATTGGTGAGACTGAACGATAGTTAAACGTTTACAGAGCCTAACATCGAGGTTTGTCGAAGTTGTGCTGCCAAAGCTCAACAATGCCGTTTCAATTCGATCAATACACGGTTCAACCCGATGGCACATGGAAGATCAAAGTTTACGTCAACCCAACTGACCACTAAAAAAAAGTTCGTAACATCACCAATGTTTAAAAAAAAGTTAAATATAATTTTGGATGAATAAGTCATATCATTATAAAATATATGAATTTCGCACCATGTCCATTTCCGTACCCTAAACTTAAAACGGCCTCAAACAAAAGTGGTTGGTTGACAGTTATTTATTAAAATACTATATTGTAATTTCTATGCTCACATGAAAGATTTCACTTCACATTATTTAAATGTAAACGTTGTTGGGGAAAAGAAAAATAATTACAAAATTACTAAAGCAAAACCTATTTTCAGTTTGTGACGGGCACGTTCACTCGTGTGTGAGGTGGCGGCGTTCTATCAACGAGTAAAGCAACAGAATGTTCACTCCATTCTCTGCAAAGATTTGCCAAGACGACATAAGCTTGATTGCCATTAGCATTCTATGTACTGTGTTCACAAATACCATTTCTGTAAACTGAATGCAAAGCCCAACATTGTTTTTAATTTTTTTTTTAAAGCGAGCCTAATTTATGATATCATACCATAATAAAACATTGGCACCTAACTATAATAATACTATAAAACACGGCGTCTTCGTGCAGTGACGAAAATAATACTTTTCTTTTAACGTTGTTTAAAACAAACGTACGACTTAAAATGCTACGAGTGTTAACGGTGTGGCGTTACTGTGAACGAACCTAACGTTTGGCTCGGAAGGAAACTGTTGGCTGATGTGGCTGATGATGTGGCTTCATACTGCTGAGATGCGATGGCAGCCGATGACCGTGGAGGATATTGGATGTGGCAGATTCGGAGCTCGAGACACAAGGCAGAGCTTGCATCTCTTCTGGATTGGTGCAGTGGGGTCCGGCTGGGGGAAGGGAGTGTCAGCAGCCACAGCACGAAGTCCCACACACTTTAGTTTTCATAATCATCTTTTTGCGAGTCAGTGGGGGAATCATGGTGGTGGTGGTCATAGCACGGAGTAGGGGAGGCAGAGGAGCTCAAGGTGATTGCTGCCTCATAATCCTGTTCCCCCCCCCCTCTCTCCTCCCCGCCGCCGCCGCCACCACCGCCTCTCTGCTAGGCGGCCGAGTTGGTGGTTATCCGTGCCCGTTGTTGGAGAGGTAGGCGATGAGGGCGATGACAGTGCCAATGTAGAGACCCGTTCCCACTGTGATGGAGAGTACGGCGAGGAAGAGGGCGCGTCGCGATGCCGAGTTGGCTCTCAGGTAGTCGCCCTTCGTTACCGCCTTGCTCGACTTCATTCGGGGATGGCAATGGTTGGGGGCGGTGTGGGTTAGACAGGATGGTTGATAGAACATCAGGTAATGGGTCAATCATGGTTGTTTAGCATAACAGCGAAGCGTTAAACATTGTTGTCACCCCCGTTTTTACCTCCTCCAATGTTTGAGGCTTTGGTATGTCAAATAGGAAGGGGCATATGGTGAGAGTTAACAAGAGCCTTTATGGTGGCACATTCTCACCTCGTGTCATGACACAATGTATCGGGAATGCAGCGGTTGTCATTGATATCAAAATGTAAAAAAAAAGCAATGGCTCGCACAGACCGGCATATTTTAATTATAATTTAGCAGATATCCTTATCCAGGAATACTTACATTATCACACACACTTGTAATAAATATAGATATCACAAAAATATATTGCAGATTGTCAGTTGTTGTTTTAGACGTCAGACCTGCATAGATTTCCTTCAGAAGTTTTCGGAAAGACGTGAGTGACTATACATTTTAAGGCAAAGTATATGTAATTTCCCAACTCTCAGACAGCATATCAATGGCTAAAACACTTTCAATGGAATCTGTCACAGTTGCTCTGCATAGGACACACGAAAGGAGAAAGCAGACAGAAAGCACTCGCATGCCAACATGTGGTAGCAGCTTGTCAATTGAGATGATAACTGACATGGCTTGTCATTCACCCATTTCTGTAAGGGGGTCGGCAACGCGAAGAGGGGGAGGACCCACTTGTGCGGCGACGACAGCCAGAGACAGACAACCACAGTAGTGCAAACACTCTCTGTATTCGGACGCCTCGCGACAGCCGTGCGCGAACGGACGAAAACGCGAGAGCAATACGCGAGCGAACACTTGCGCGGACCAGTACGCGGCTGGGTGATGGCGGCAGTACCTTGACAAACAATAACGCGATCATAATGAAATACACGGACGGAAAGGAAACGCGCAGCGGTACGGGGACGAGGCGGCGGCGGCGATATAGAGAAGTCGTAGCGGCGGCGGACGAGGCGGCGGCGGCAAGCAAAGAGGGAAAGTGATCCGGCACCACTACCAGCGCGGAAGCCGGTTTATATAGGCGGCGCAACTGCCCTGATTGGGAACCCGTGCACAGGTAAGTGGCCAATTATCCACCTGTGCGCGGGTAAGTGAATTATTAACCAGGTGTCCCAATCAGGGCGAGCTGGACCGCCATGCATGCCTTACAATTTTAGGCGGAAGATTGTGAGCAGACCTATGCACTGAGAGTCTGGGTGGCTCAGTTCAAATGAAGAACACACTCTGCCATGTGACAGTGAATCGTAGGTCTGCTCATGCCAGTAAATTGTACAGTGAGTAACGATTTGTTGTTGACGTAAACGATGGCATAAATATTAATGTTAATGTTGAAGACATGGAGAGGTTCTGTATGTGGATCTAGTGTTTATGTGGCTATACTCTTTTTAATGAGATGTCTTTATAATGTCGCGGACTCCATTCCTCATTGTCGTCATCAGCCTTGTTCCAGCCACTGTTGTACGAAGGCTTCCCAAAGTCATCGTGGCTCTGCGACTTATCTTGCTTCCGCATGTAAGCTAATCTTATTGCTCCATCTGCTCTCGCGCTTGTTACATCCTTTGATTGTCAGTCTCTTGTCGGGCATGTCTATCAATCAACGGTAATCCGTTTGAGTCACAGTGTTTCTCGTGCAAACCTACCGACTTTTCCCAAACGGTCGATATGATGTTAAACACTTGAACATGTTCCCGAAAAGACGTGTGCCTCTTTCTGACTCGAGGTACTTTGAAGCGTTACACCACCACCTGCATACTTATTCTTTGTGCGTTTTTCAATGTTTGTTTCGTTTTCTGTTTCTGTGGCCATGGCTCCAAACGATATAAAAGTAGACAATATGGACACTCCCCTCCTGAAATAGGAACCTTAACATGATGGAGGGATTTGTGAGCCCCAATGAACCTGAGGGCTGTGTTGCATGGTGCCTCGGCGCCTGGTAGAGTCACCCATGGTAGATTGGCTTCAGATGAAAGGCCAGACAAATAACGATTCTATATACCCTCGTGAAAAGAACAAATGCGGCTAAGAGAACCTCGCCTGGACTAGGGCACCTGGGCCAACTTCTGGAGCTTGGCCTTGGAGTGGAGCTCGCAGGCATGGTGACCCACATAGCTCGGTCGGGCACAGCCCAAAAAAGTTACGTGGGGGCCGCTGCCTTGGAGGCCCACCACCTGCAAGGTGAATCATAAGGGTCTGGTGCAATGTCCCTTAGGCAGCAGAGGCAGAGTGGGTCAAGGCATGCTCGGCCTGGGCAACGGAAACTGGCTCTTGGAACATGGAACGTCACCTCTCTATGAGGTAAGGAACCGAAACTTGTGTAATAGATTGAGAGGTACCAACTGGATATAGTTGGGCTCACCTCTATGTACAGTGTCGGCTCTGGAACCAAACTCCATAGTAGAGGTTGGACTGTTTCCTACTCTGGAATCGCACAGGGGGAGAGGTGCCGAGCATTGGTGGGGATTCGTACTAGTCCTTGGCTAGGTAGCACTTAGTTGGAGCTTGTCCCAGTGAATGACAGAGTTACCTCAATGCGAGTTCGGGTCACAGGGAGGAGGACTCTGACTTGTGTATGCATACCCACCAAATAGCAGTTTAGTGTACATTACCTTCTTGGAGACAGTGGGTGGGGTGCTGGAAAACACTCCACCTGGTGACTCTGGTGACAAGCCCCATGCCGTACCAGGCTGGGTGCATGCCGACGCTCGTGTCGTGGAATCGTGTCAGTCTCTGGGTTACGACGGTTTGATTGGCTGACGTTGTTGTGGGTGGTCGACCGAGGAGAGGTCATATGAGGTGAGGTGGGTTAGGAGAAGCATGGCTCACCCCGAAAAGGTAATCAACTGGGTGATGTCATATAGAACATTCTGGAAGGGGGCTGAGGGATATATAAGGGGGGAGCAATTTTGGGGGGTGTGGTGATGATGACAGAAGTTTACGGAGCAAGACTGGGTTCAGAGACTGCGGAGTGAGAGCGAGCACAAGCAAGTAGCGGAGTAGTGAACAGGTACAGTGCGGTTATCACGCGTTAGCGCACAGCGAGAAGGTCGAGTTTGGCTGTTATTCTAAGTCGTGTTAAATGAAGACCGCTGTATGATGAGGAAAGCGACTTGGCTCACCTTGCCTGGCGCTGGAGAGGAGAGCGCCTCCATACCAACGCGATCAGTCGTGGAGCAAGGGGCTGCTGATGAGGAGATTGGGACCAGCATGCTGCCTGAAAACTCTATAGTTCTACTGGGATACTTCAACGCCCACGTGGGCAATGATGGAGTAACCTGGAGGGGTATGGTTGGGAGTAATAGTCTGCCAGATCTCAATCCGAGTCATGTACTATTATTGGATTTCTGTGCTAGTCATGCACTGTCCATAATGAATACCATGTTTAAACACAGAGAGGCTCATTACTGTACTTGGTACCAGTGCACCTTGGACCAAAGGTCGATTATCGACTTTGTAGTTGGTTTATTGGACCTGAGGCCATATATTTTGGATATTCGAGTGAAAAGAGGAGCAGAGCTATCTACCGATCATCACCTGGTGGTGAGCTGGATCAGATAGGGGAGGAGAGGGGGCATGATGCCAGTCAGACCTGGTAAGCCCAAACGTGTAGTGAGGATTTGCTGGATATGACTGATGAAGGATCCTGTCTGGAGTGATATCAGCTCCCACCTCAGGAGGAGTTTCTCCCACATCCTGGAGGAAGCTGAGTACATGGAGTCCGTCTGCACCCTATTTACAGCCCCCATCGTGAACACAGCTGCTAGGAGCTGTGGCTAGAAGGTGATCGGTGCCTGTTATAGTGGCAACCTTAAAACCCGTTGGTGGACACAATTGGTGAGGGTAGCTGTGAAACTGAAAAGAAGTCGTTCCGGGCTTGGTTGGCATGGAGGCACCCCTGATTGGGTGGACAGGTACCGGCAGGCCAGAAGTCCTGCAGCTGCGATGGTTGCAGAAGAGAAATAACGGGTGTGGGAGGCGTTCGGAGAGGCTCTGAAGAAGGACTTTCAGCTGGCTTTAAAAAAGTTCTGGCAAACCATCTGACGGCTCATGAATGGAGAGCGGGGCACCGCCCAAGCTGTTATCAGCAAGGGAGGGGAGGTGCTGACCTCGACTCGGAAAATCACCGGGAGGTGGAATGAACAATGAGGAATTCCTAAACCTGACAGACGCGCCCTCAGAGGAGTAGGCAGGGCAGAAATGTTCTGAGGGAGTGGGAGGGGGGTCAGAGTTCATCTCCTTGGTGGAAGTCATTGAGATAGTTCAGAAACTACACAGTGACAAAGCGGCAGGAGTGGATGAGACCCGCCCCGAAATGCTGAAGGCCCTGGATGTTGTGGGGCTTCATAGCGGATATGCCTTTTCAATGTTGCATGGGCGTTGGGACACAGTACCAGTGGCTTGGCAGACAGGGGTGGTGGTTCCCATGTTCAAAAAGAGGGACCGCAGGGTGTGTTAAAACCACCGAGGGATCGCAATGCTCAGCCTCCCTGGGAAAGCCGATGCGAGGGTGCTGTAAAGGAGGATCCAGCTGATTGTCGAACATCAGATTTAAGAGAAGTCGGTATGGGCCGTAGAACAATGGACCAGCTTTTTACACTCTCACAGATTCTTCAGAGTCATGGAAATTTGCCAAACCAGTTTGCATGTGTTTTATGGACTTGGAAAAGGCTTATGACTGTGTGCCCCACGGGTTTCTGTGGGAGGTACTGTGGGTGTACGGGTCGTTTCTGTGTGCCATTCGGCCCTTGTACAACCGGAGCAAGAGCTAGGTCACATCCTTGGCATTAAGTAAAGCCTGTTCGCAGTGGGCGTTGAGCTCTGTGAAGGGTGCGCGCTGTCAACTATTATGTTCGTGATCTTCATGGACAGGATATCAAGGCATAGCCAATGCCCGGAGTGTATCCAGTTTGGAAGTATGAGGGTAGCATCTCTGCTTTTTGCAGATGATGTTATCCTCTTTGCTTCATCAGACTGTGATCTCTGGCATGCACTGGAACAGTTTGTAGCCACGTGTGGCGCAGTGGAAATGACAGTCCGCACCTCCAAATCGGAGGCCGTGGTTCTTGCCCGTAAAAAGGTGGCTTGCCCCCTCTGGGTGGGGAGTTAGCAGCTGACCCAAGTGAAGGAGTTCAAGTATTTTGGGGTCGTGTTCATGAGCGAGGGCAAAAGGGAGCACGAGATTGACATCGAATGGGGACTGCATCTACAGTAACGCAGGTGCTTAACCACACCGTGGTGTTGAAGAAGGAGGTGAGTCAGGAAGCAAAGCTCTCAATTTGCCGATCAATCATCATTTCAACCCTCACCTATGGTTATGAGCTTTGGGTAATGATTGAAAGAGGAAGGTCACGGATACAGGCAGATGAAATGAGGTTCCTGTGTAGAGTTGCTGGGGTCAGTCTTAAAGAGAGGGTGAGGAGGCTCAGAGATCCGAGCGGATCTCAGAGTAGAACTGCTGCTCCTCCGCATTGAGAGGAGCTAGTTGAGGTGGCTCGGGGATCATAAAGGATGCCTTCGGGCACCTCCCTCTGGAGGTGTACAGGGCACAGCCACCGAGGAGGGGACTCTGAGACAGACCCAATAACCGTTGGAGGAATTAATCTCTCAGCTGGTCTGCGAACACCTTGGAATCCCCCAGCAAGAGCTAGAGGAAGTTGCTCGAGAATAGGACATCTGGGCTGCAAACTTGAAATGCAATTTTCCTTTTTTCCTTTCTTATTTTGATGTCAAAGTGTTAGAAGAATTATAAAGACGCATCAGAGTATTTATAAACTGCTGAAATGTTATTTGTTACAGATGAAGTTTTTGGAGAAGTAATTAATCCTCCAATTTAATTCATCTTCTGTCCTTTCATGCAAACATTTTCATCCCTATATCAATATGCTGCTAAAGGTCTTCCTATACTTTTCGTCAATCATGGGGGTTGTTTGGCCATACTTCACCTTGCTAATCTTGCAAATTTGTGAAGTGGGAGGGGGGGTTGTGGAGTTGTGGTGCGGTGGTTCACACACTACTGTAAACCTAAGCGACCTCAGCTCGAGTCCCAGCCACAACTAACGCCAGTGGTGAATGTTATCCAAATCAGTCCTTGGTTCTTCCAGCGCGAGCCCGCACTGACCAGTGTGATGAAGTATGGTTAAACAACCCCCATGTTCGACACGGCATAGGAAGGCCTTTATCCTGCAGTAAATTAACACATGGCTATAATGCATTTCTATATTAATAATACAATCTTTAATACAAAAACATGCTCATGGATCTCACATTCTCATCTTTATTTGACAAGCAGATCTAATTTGACTTGCAACCACAGCCAAAATAGAATAATAAATTTGATAATTACGGTTATAATGAGAGATCTCTTTAAAGAGGATTGCTATTAAAATTTCTAGCCACAACGCCACAATTACACAGCTATATCCCACCACATATATGTGAATGCATGCATGCTTGGGGTCGCCACAGGAACCCGATGTCAGTAGCAAAACACGCCGCAGAGAAAAAGCCTCGTCAGAGCAAGATTATGAAGCCAATTAAAGTTATGTGTATCCCTTGGGGAAGAAATGTCAAAAATCCCCATAGGCTGTGTGGCTTCAGGAAGCGCGGGCCGCACGAGTGTCCCGCCAGCCTCCGCATCGCGCAAAAGATGCTATCTCGGCTATGCTCCGTTTCACAAGGTCGAGGTTGATTTGCGAATTTAATTTAGTTAACGTCTCGCAGAGAAGCGGGAGCCAAAAATACACACAAACTTTGACAACTTTTACTAGGAGGGATTTTAAAACAATTTCTGTATGAATAATGAAACCACCCACTGCCTTACAACCAAAAAGAATGTTAGTTTGGATTGGCTTTAGGTGTCCAAAGAATAGTGAATTACGTTGAAATAGTATCATAATTATGTAGCTGTCATATGCATCCTAACAGTCTACCAGAGTGACCATCATGCATGAGACGGTTAAATTCTTGTACTAAGTAGAACAGGTTTTCACTATTTCTGGCAATTATGCAGGTGTTAAGATCTAAAAACACCAAAGTAGAGACATTTCACAATGTGTCTAGTTTGCAAAAGCCACACATACTTGTGGCAAAATATGCAAACAGGAAGCTTTGATAACATATGCATTGTCCTTCAAACTGATTGGCCTTCATCAGACGTGGCTTTCTTTTGAGCCTGATTGTCAGTGTCAGCCAGATGATGCCAAAAGGCAGTCAGCTCAGGGCAATGCAATATCAATGCCTAGTAGCTCAGGTGGAGCTGTTAACGCTATGGGTACTTTTTGCCAGTGTACATAAGTAATAAGTAGAACAGGTTTTCACCATTTCTGGCAATTATGCAGGTGTACATATGTGAAATGTGTCTATGTTGGTGTTTTTAGATCTTAACACCTGCATAATTGCCAGAAATGGTGAAAAACAGTTCTACTTATTACATATGTACACTGGCAAAAAGTACCCATAGGTTAAATTCTTATTTGAAAATTATAATAATGTTATTCTGTGAGAGTGTTGCAAAAAGATCTATTGATATATTTTAGTTCAGTTATTTTGCCAATTGACTATTTGATAAAGGCCTTTCCATTCCACGCAGGTCTCAGTGTGGGTTGGTGACGACAAGTAGCACAGACATGGAAGAATACAATACTGCATCTGACTGTTTGCGTTCTGTACTTTGCATACGGGTTTACATTTTTCTGCATACATACTATGTGCAATATCGAAGGGTCATTGCGTTACTGATTATATATTTTCCCTTATTATCTATGTGATTGAGGGGTGTATCGAGTGATTTGTTAACAGTGCTTGGCACCACTATTAATGCAGCATCACCTAATAATGTATATGCAGCCTCCCCGATCTGAACCCGAGCGGTGTTCTGTTATTGGACTTCTGTGTTAGTCACAGTTTGTCCATAACGAACACCATGTTCGAGCATAAGGGTGTCCA
>JAZEWT010000004.1:14819873-14834835 GCA_036362905.1 Mordacia mordax
CCGGGACCTTCTTGCTGTGAGGCGTCAGCGCTAACCACTGGGCCACCGCGCCGCCCACTTCTGATATATACGGGTACACATATAGAGGAGACAATGGAGAGGCTAATTTGGCTTGGAAGCGAATAAACACACGCACAACACGAGCCTTGCATCTCTATCCACATCCTTCGCACCTATTGATTATAGCCCTCAGAGCCGACTTGCAATAACAAACGTGCACCTGCAGAACAAAACTAACTCGCATCCATACCTCCCACACAGGTTACTTTGATTTTCACTATTCTCTACAATCGTGCGCTGCCGAGATCAGATAGGACTTATCGCGCGGGTCAATGAACATTTTTTTTTACTAAAAAGGGAGGAACACTAAGCGGTGAAGCAACAATATAGAACTTGTGTTATCTGTATAGATGGCATTGGTTCACCACTCAAAACCATCACTCTGGGTCCGATTGACGTGCTCGATCGAGAGTGCACAATATAGAGTTTGTGGGCCTGGTCTGGCCAGGCACCTACGTTTTAGCCGGATCGTGAAAAATAAGAAAATCAATTAAATTGCGATGAAAACAATTTGATTGCTTTTTGGCCCATATTAGAATACGCTCATATTTTTACGTGAGCTTATACTTATATAGCTTAGTGCAAATGTTGTGTATACCTGCAAAGGGAAGGGGGGCATAATAATAACAATTACACTTCAAGAGAGCGTTTCATCCCAGGGTCATAAAGCGCTGCATAGAGCTGCGGAGAGAACGGCATGTCAACAATAACGACATAAGAACGGAAAATCAGCAACAATAACGGGTTTTTTTTTTTACAAATTCGAACTGTGGAGAGAACGGCATGTCAACAATAAGATCAGGAAATTAAAGTCAAATATTAGCAATAAATTATAGGACATAAAGTAAGCAGAAATGTTTTTATTCTTCAACAAACAAGGAAGTAATAAATATTCCTGAGCAGGCGCAGGTCGGCAGAAAGACATCATCCCGCCACAACAACATTGAGCCACATCAACAGTCCTAGCCAGAGGGCTTGAAAGCCTTATGGAAAAAATGAGTCTAGAGACGAGATTTGAAAATGCCCAGGGACTCAGCTGATCGAATCTCCAATGGAAGGTAATTCTGGAGTCTGGAAGCAGCACGTGAGAAGCAACAGGCACTACACACACACATACTGCGCCTGAGGATGCCTCCAACGTGTGAGGCGAAACGTCGCGAGGAGAGGAGAGAGAGCCATCGACGCGGCTGTCCCGAGAGAGCAGCTTTTCAAAGCAATCATCATGCATCGAGCCGTGAAAACCTACATCATTTCCCAAGTTTGCAATGGTAACATAATGTACAGTAGGAATGTAATTTCAAGTTCGTGTTCAATTAGGGGCGGGATCAGAGGCAGTTAAGTTGGCTCAAACAAACAAATAAAGAAAGACATTGTAAGATACATCTATAATACAATACAGTCGCACAGACATTACTCAGCCACAAGCACTTGGTCACACAATGCTTGAGGAAGCCCCCAACGTGGGAGGCGAAACGTCTAGAAGGAGAGAGGAGTAGTGCTCAACACGGTTATCCCAAAAGAGCAGCTTTGGAAAGCAATCATCGTGCATTGAACCGTGACCCACATCAGTATAATGTACAGTGGTTTAAGGTAACACTGCAGTCAAAATACAAGCTCTAGTTCATGCAGAGGTTTTCAGTTAAAGATAGTACTTATTAAAATTACTCATGACTACAAGGATATGTTACATTTGAAACCCTGAAAATACGTTTTACTCACGGTGTCAACACTGGACGGTGATTTACTATGAAACCACAAAGCCTCATCTCGATGCCGGCAACGCCACTGGGCTTTGCTGTGCAACAACAATGAATAACAAAAATATACATACGGTCAGTTATAACTTTGGAACGATTGGGATTCATTGAAAAATGGATCGAAATTTTAACAAAGAGTTCTAAACCAATGGATTTCACCAACCCCACACAATAGTCGGATAATGGAAATTATCAGTCCACAACCCAGAGGGTGATAGGAAAGAGGTCAGAAGTGCATTTGCTTCAGCATGCCTGGTTCTTGATGGACAATGGAAACCACTTTGGAAGAGAAGAGAGACGAGAGCTACATTTGAATGTAATATATGTTAAAGTAGGAGTGCTGTCTCTAATAATGTATCGATCAGACAACTGGTGCTGCAGCAGCTAGAATATAATTTGTTGAACGCAGGACCCGCAGATGGCTGTTTGGGATTTCTTTATGGCAAGACACAAACATCAATTCAAAGTCCAGAAGAGAACAGGGAAATGAATTACTGTAGATATGATTATTCTTGCACGCTACAGGACATGTGTGCAAGATGCAGGAGGACCAATTACAGAGCTAGCATTAAAAGGGTCTCCGTGAGTGGTGGCCAATAGAAAAACCGAAAGCAAGATGGAGGGATAGGGTCAGGCTAGATTTTGGAGGTTGCATGTTTACTGTCCGGCAGCTGTGGGATCTGGCAGTGGAGAGCATTGGTGAAGTGTGGTAAAATCAGCAGATTTACCCATGATAATGACATATTCATCCTTGAATAGGAAACGGTGATGAAATGGAATGTCTCACTGGAACTTCTGGGACACAATTTTATGGATTCACTTTTCAAGTTTACTCTGAATCTATTCATCTTCTTCTGAGGCTGATTGTAGTATCCTCCACTCCTTCCCCACTGTTTAATTTACTTCGCTATTTTAATGTTTTTCCTGTCTCTCACCTCTTCCCTTGCTTCAATGTGTTAAGCAATTGCTAACCACGAATAAATTATTGTCAAATAATATGAAACGTGATTATAAACAGTCTGTTTTACCAGTACATTATTTTTGCTATTGAACTTACTTGTTAGTTGTAAGTTGGATGTCGAAGAAGCCACAACGTATGGGGCACAGCCAGTGCTATCTGTAGTAATAATACTACTACTTATTATCATGTGTTACTAAAATAGCAATTGTGCTTTTATACAATTTACTCACATCAACAAATGTATTTATTTTGAATGAAACATATATACATATATTGCAAAGTATTTTATGACAAGGGTTGTTACGTTTCACTGCTTACCTAATGGGGACACTACCTACATTATTTCGATAACGAGATTCTATTTTTCTGAATTGCATCATCTTTATTTGGCATTCATGATGTAGACTTCAACTGCTGATCTTGAGTAGTTTATTGATCGGAAGGTTCCTTTCACATATTTATGAATTATCCAGAAGCGAGCAGTGAGGATGGGGATTTGGCACCGCATATTACATCACAGAGTGCATTTACATTTTGTCACACAGCAAATTTTGAGACATTCCGAGGTTGACTCGCGAATAAGAGTCATTACTCCGACGCCAAAGTGCTTCACATAATGTTCACTGCCTCAGCAGGTAAATGCTGACATGTTAATGAAACTTTAAATGCGAAAGAAAATATTTGCACAACCTTGCCTTTACAAAAAATAATATCTGCACACCGACGGGAAAAAAAAACCGATGTGAGCAAACACGTATGAGAAATGGGCATTCATCAGTCAGACAGCCCTACTGAGACTCACCTGCTGTGAGAGGCAGAAGGCAGCAATTCCAAGAGGCCAGAAGCAGCAGAGCATGGAGAACACGCTAAGGCCAAGGTGGTCTCGAGGCGGTAACGACAAAAAGGTGTCCTCGCTCTCCGTGTCACTCGAGTAATCGCTCTGGCCAGAGAAAACGGGAGCAATCGGCAAGGCCAATCATCTTCCCGAGGAAGAAGCCCTTTCACTGCATGATCCATAGCCATTCGTTCGGGATAATTGTGTCAAGCGTTCCGTTTGTCTCCAGTGCCCGGTGATGCCTCCACGTGGGAGGCAAAACATCTCGAAGGCGAGAGAGAAGGAACACTCGATAATGCTATTCCGCGAAAAAAAAAATCTATGGAGAGAAATTCTCATACATCGTGTCGTGAAAACCTGCATCGGTACACTGTAACATCCGGTGACACAAGCGGGCATATTGAACGTTTCCACGTTGCATCGTGCAAACAGGGAATTATGCGCTGCAGTCAAGGAAACACGTGGCTGCAAACGCAGAGACTGTGATTTTGCTCACGGGTGTGTTCTGGGCTTGTGTGTCGCTACGCACGGGCACGCCGTGCCGAACACCACATGCCGTACAATACAGAAACACATCAGAGAGCTCTGCAGCACAACTACGAAAAGTTGCGTAGCAGACTGCGGATTCTTTAACATTTAAGCTCATCAGCTAATCATTCGGATGGAGCGCATATTTGCACATAAATGGAATTGCACTTTGAATAATGTCCCATGAAAGAGGCATGCTATGAGTGGAAGAAGCAGATTATGTGCATCGATATGTAATGCGTGGCTGGATGGGTTTTTTTTAGCGCAGGCAACTTAATAATGCATTGACTGCCCATGGATAAACATATTTCTTGCCAAAATATATATTTTTCAAGTCCTTCACAATTATCATAGAAATTACCAAACGTTTTAGCGTGTCATTACTTTCCACATCTATTATTGTAAAGCGCTCAAACAGATTGTTCCGTGACATTTAAGTGTACACTTTGTAAGATTCTTGATGGTGAAGTTCCATTAAATGTTGTTTGCAGTGAAAGGCATGTAATTAGGCTTTCATTTCAGCCAAGTCTGTCTGGTTCTTTTAACCAAAATAATGTGTTTTCCACAAGCAGAACACCACATCCAGTATAACTATTGCTGTGTCCGTGGTTACTCATCGTGTGCCGATTCCAGTCTACCGGAGATAGGAAAATGTTTAATGAGAAATTATGCCCTGCAATACGACCATGGAATATGAGATGCTGTACAACTGAAACCAATTCCGAAAGCTCTGTACAAAATCATATTTTTTTTCCCAGGGAAATAATAACACTACATGGCTGAATGCTTACCTCTCGAGTGATAACGTGAAAAGCAAATGAGTGTGACACCATTTATGATGTGGTAATATATCTTCGGATATTTCATCCTCGATTACAAAACGTTGCATTCCATAGGAATTTTTTCTGCATTAACATCCTTGAGAGTGAGCTTATAGAGCAGCACAGGCAATTAGGCATTTGACCCGTTTCTGCTTTGGATATGTAGTCACCACTTCATTCGTGTCAACTGTGTCTTTAAAATGCCAGACATGCTGAGCCTCAAGATCATTCTCTTGAGTAAGGCACAGGGGAAATAAGGAAAGAGCGACAATGTCCACTTGAGATAAATAACAGAAAGGTAAAGGCTCAGCCTTGCAATTACTTGCTCACTATACTGCTGACGAAACGCCCTCTATGAAAGGGAGCTCGGGAGAATCCTTCTGTAAAGGTATTTGGCCTACTCTTCCACACTGGCCAGAAGTTTTAAAAGAAATGGTTGCGTTACCCACGTTTTATTGAAAACGGTTTCAATTCAGTCGCCACTGGATGTGATAATTTACAATTTTATTCCTTATCCATCATTGTATGTGAAATGCCAGATATGCTGAGCCTCAAGGTCACTCTGCTCAGTAAAACACAGAGGGAAATCGTAGAATTGGATCTGAATCCACCAGGGATATCTAGCTTTAAGTAGATTTCTGTAGAAAAAGGTGTGACTTTCAGCATCAATATATTAAGCTAAGTCCTGCTAAGTATTGCTGATATCTAATTAGCCTCCCAATTAGAATCCCTTGGATGTGAGGGTGGATTAACCACACGCAGTGGGCCTAATATGATGGCATTGCCCAGTGTTGCGCAAATGATTTTGAAACATTAGAGAAAATGAACAACAGTGGTTTGTGAAAGAGTAGATGTACATTATGCTCAATGTGTTTAAGAATCTCGCTTACGACATTTTCTCAGCACGTTACATAGTCCAATGAGCATGGATGATAGTAGGCATCGTGTGGTAGCCATAACAGAATTTTTGCTTTTTTCCTGCTTCAGAGCGCATAATTGCTACAGTTGCTGTTCGTATTTACACGAAAACAGATGTAGAAGCTTAACGAGACCAGGTTAAATATATATATATATGCCACCATAGTCATAGCAATGTGGTCACCAATTTGTTTTCTTGCAGCTACATCCATGTTGGAGACACGAGGACGTTTCTCCTCTCTGGTTTAAAGCAATATCGCGATGGTAATGTGAAAATAATATGTACATGTTTTTCAGTAATCAGCTTTTTCATTCATAGAATTTACAAGCGTTGAGGCGCGTACCAGTGCTTTGTAAATCAGATATTAATGCTGGTTTTTCGTGGGAAATGTAGTTTTTTTTAATATATGTTCTGTCATGAATTATCCCACGTCATACATAATGAGTTCAGCATGGAAATCCAATGCTTGTTACATTTAAAAACATAAGTTTAGGCGCATGTAATAACCTCTGCCATGTCATGGTAATGTGTGTATTTCTGTACTACGACTAATGACACTTAAAGAGCCTACTATACCTTTCCGCTTAGACAAAACAGAGCCCTGGCTGCAACGTGCTGTGAAAAAGCGCCATCACCTGAGATGTTGCCAAATATTTATTTCCTCTAGAAGCAGCCTTATTGTGCTGCATATTCCTGTTATTTCTACTTACGCACTCCCGCCAATGCAGAACCGCCAAATACCGTGGATGAAATAGTCCGAAGCGTACAAACAACAACAGCATACCACCCCTTTGTTATTTGTCGTGTCGCAGCATTCCCGCATCTAGAGCTTGCAAGCCCACTGGATACTTTGTGCTGTAATAATAAACCAACATCTATCTTTGCACGCAGTGTACTCACGAGCCGACTGAACAGACCTGCAGGTCTTGGTAGTCTCCCTCATCGTCCACCTCGTAGGAGACGGTGTGGATGTGCTGCGGCTCCCCGGTTGAGCCGGCGAGGCCCCGAGAGGGAGAGTCCATCCTGCTGCCACCGTCGCCACAGCTGCTGTCGCTCTCGCTAGTGCCAGCACTCAGGCCGTCCCTTCCACTGACTGCCGCTGTTGCTTCCGCCGCCGACGCCGACGTAGCCTCAGTGAAGGTGGTCTCACAGTGCAGACTCTCCGCCAGTGGCTGCTCGAGCGGAGGGCCGTTGTCCTCCTTGACGCCCCAGGCAGGGGCCACTCCGCTGGGCGCCAAGCAGGTCACGTTCGACAGCTTCGAGCTGGGGTATCGTTGCTGCTTCTCGCCACCACTGTGCTGCTTTTGCTGGGTGAGTAGCGTACCGGGGTCCAGCAGCTGCTGGTAGACGCAAGTGGCATCACCACCATCGCCACTGCCGGCGTGGCCACAGGAGTTTAAGTAAATCGAGATGAGCCCGTGCGATTTCTGGGACTGGTCGTTGTACGCGAAGCCGTTTTTCTTGTACAGGCCGAGCCCATTGATGGGAAGCAGTGGGTTTTGCAACTCAGCCAGGCTCTCCATTGTCGGTGAAGAGGTTGAGATTTTTTGGGGTTCTTTTTTTTCAAACCGAGCCCTCGGTTGCGTTATGCTTTACGCCCGTAACCACAGATGATTCTCAAATCGATTTTGTTGCAGCAGCTGCTGTTCTTCTGCAAAAAGAAAAAATATTGGAAAAGCGACGAAGCTCCAGTGTTAGTGTCAACACAAAAAGCTTAGTTTTTTTGCAAGGGAAATTTGCAAGTAATGTATGAGCAGATATACCTATCTCATACATACAGATTATTATGACTGACAGGGATTCTAATTATGTTACGAAAAGGCAATAGGAGGCTGCAATTTGGCACAAACATAATCGAGATTTTGCTTATATCTAGGACAATTGTAAAATCTTTGATTTTGCCCCGAATATAATAACCCTTGGCTAATTAGCATATATAATGTCACCGGAAAAAAACCCTCAATTTCCAAGCTGCACTATGTCTTATGTAAGCCACTTAACATATGTGATTCAGATCAGTGAAGCAAGTTATTTGCACCTTGTGGATCGTGGCGCTAACTCTAACAAGCGTAAAAAGACGGGTCACTTGTTATATAATATCTGACATCTACGGGTACTGTTGTATTCAAGTACGAAAAATGTATTGCACATTAGACTTCATCACAATACATCAGAGATGCAATCTATTACGAGAATGAGAACACCTAAGTACTTGCAAAACTATTAGACACAAATTACATCCACGGAGCATTGCAGCTTAAGCATCCACAAGATAATGCTATTCTCAATGATTATGGTTAAATACTACTCACACCGTTATTATAAAAAAAAAGTAGCTGCTCTCGGTCTGATCGAGTGTGTTGGCAAAGTGCAGTCATCCTGAAACGGTACAGTCGGCATGTTCAATAATTATCTTACAATTGCGACCGTGCAATTACCTCACAGCTCTGAAAGCACATGCTTGGGGAATGCATTAATAATACCAGCAGCCGTACAATTGGTCGATCGGTAGGCTGTGTGTGATGGGGTAAAATGTGGGGACTCTCAATTGAAAGCATATACTAAATAATCTTCTTAAAAGGGGCTCTCTAGTGCTCCTTCGAATGAAGGCCCTTCCACCAGCAGGAGCGTAAGGCTTTGTAGAGCTGCATCTTTACCATTAACCAGTGACAGGTTCTATCCACCTTCTTCTAGCTTTCATGTCATACTTACCACGAGGTAAATTACTTGGTTCACGATGCTGGGGGTCGAATATAGTTTTTTCATGACTTCGCTGTACGTATTTAGCATGAGATTTATAGCCGTTGAGGACTTCACGCAAAACCATGCCCTCTGGGTAAAATTGATCGATCTTGTAACCATACTTTTTTTATGGCCCAAACGATAAAATTTAGATTTCCAGCAATTACCATAACCAAACAAATACGTTACTTACAGCCCTTAGTGAACGCATTTCTGATTGTAAATTGTTTAACCATACTTCATCACACTGGTGAATGAACACTGGTGAAGGGTGGTAAGGGATGCACAGGAGTGAGCCAGATATCAATCGCCACTGACGTTAGAATTTAACTCATTGTTTAGGTCGTAATTCCGTTGCGCCATCAATAAAATCTGTAAGCGAAGATTCAATTCGCTCAACTATATTTGATGGCCAATTTCAGCTTTCTAGCGCCACTGGAATGTCGTTATAATGTACACCAGTCACTTAATCACGCCCGTTTATCTGTATTTGGGGCCTTCAGTGAGAAAGAAAAGCTGAGCGATGTACTCCGATGAATAAACCAGCTAACCATGCTCATCGCCTGAGCGTACATTTTGACAAAATCTACCACATCTCCAGATGATTTTTATTTTGTCAGGAAGTCAATGAAGATATAAATTTGTTTTCTAAATGTATAAATACACAGGCACGTGTAGCATTAAATCTGGGGCGAAGCATGCAGATTGTTGTTGTGTTATGATCGTGCCCTCTCTCTTCTCAGCAAATACAGGCTTATAATCATGATAAACAACGGAGGATACGTGTAAAGGGACCTTTCCCACCAGTGGCTAATAGACACAACCAAAATCCTTTGTAACAAGAGCAACACATTGAGTGCTATTTAACAGGCTGCATATTTACCATATTTACTCAATGGATTCGATAAAATACTGTGAGGCTCGTATCCCACTCTATCTGTGTGTTCATTATAACAATGCACGCCGCTTGATACCTGCGCTTGATACCTGCTTTGCAAGCTTTGGCAAAGAGCAGGAAATTATACAGTGCAAGAGTATTCATGGAACCTGTGGCTGAAGATTTGCCTTGACAAAATTTGGCTCCGTTGCTTTAGTATTTGTCTCTCGGCTGCCAACAGTACCAAGGGACCTTCATTAATGTCAGGTAGCCGTTACCCATTCTCCCAATTTATAACATTTAGGTCTCCTCCATGTGTGTACAGTGTTACAGAAATTACTGCGCACAGGTTAACTTATGAAATTGGATTTTGCAAATGTATAATTCCCATTAAGTTGTCCCCTAATACACACGTCTTCGTCTCCTAGGGTGCGTTTTGTTTTGCGGTTACTGACTCGTAATTAAATATACATCAGCGACGTGCAGCGGTGGCAGCCATTACTGCAAAGGTTATAATTGCAACATCTAATAGGCAAGCGGCTGTTACGTCACAATATTTTGCTCATATTTACACATATATTCGTCTTCCCATGCTCTTCGATTGTCAATTCATGTAGATCGGTATGCCTTGATGATAACAAACAACACCAATGGAATTGCTTTTAAGAGCTGCTCTTTCAGAGTAGCCGTGGCGTGCATTCCTTCTCTCCCCTTCGCGGCATCTCACCATCCACATTGGAGGCTTGCCTCGGCTCTATATGTAAAGCTCTAAAGGGCAATTCTCATTTATCGAGCCGTGAAAACACGCATCAATACAAACAGCACCACGTTTCAGAGGAGACTTAACTTTTACATCTAATTTTATTGCTCTTACGAGCAAGTATTCCCACACAGAATATACAAGGAATACAATATACAATATCTACAACCCTTTACACAAACTATGACCCACATTCCCTTCAATACAATCTATGAGTGCACGCATTCAAATTACAGGGCAGGGAGGGCAAAGATTATTCAGGATTTTCGTGTTTACACTAATTGTGCTTGTCAACATGAGTCTAGAAGAGCAATTCGATAATAAAAAAATGAACGTTATTTTATTTTTTAAATATAAAAAGTTGCTTTGTATTCCTTCAATGCAGCGTTCTTTCCCACATAACCGCTAATTTACAGTGCCAATCCAACGCTCCATTGTAGATCATAAGCCTAACAACCATATTTCATGGCTTTCCAATTCGTTGCAGTATTGCAGTGTTCCCGTGTACGAATTTGTAGTGGAATCAGATGCAACATTTGCCCGATGTATGTTGAATGTATATCAGTTCCAAATATTTTCCCTTGTCGGCACAAACAGAAATAACGTTGTATTACCCGCTGAATATTTAGTCTACGACTCAATAGAGGCTAAAATTGGCTGTGGAAAAATCCAATCTGATTTACTGGGAGTGGGCGTTCATGCACACAAAGTGTGGGTCCGTCGTATTTGGAAAAAAGGTTAGTACGATCTGCTGTGCTTACACTACCTGCAGACATCAAAACACTTCGCAGCAGTGACTGAGTCACAAGGCCACATTGTTCCTGCGCAATAATAAAAATAGACGCAAAAATCTCGATTCAGTCATGGATATGCTTTAAAATCTCCCAATATCAATACATTCAGAGTGAAATATTATTTCACGCAATGACATACTACAACAACAACCAGTTTAATAGCCGGTATCCAGCTTTATGTGGGTTAGCCAGTTGCCCCCCAGATTCCTTCATCCACTAATCCCGATCCTGGGTATTCTCGGGGGTGAGACCCATTATTTTCAAGTCTTCCTTTAACACCTCCACCCACGGTTTTTCAGGGTCTCGCTCCGGGCCTCGTGTCCCACACCTCCATCACCCAATGACTTATGATGAATACATATAGCGGACGTCAGGAGTAAATATAGCCAGTTAACGAACCGAGAAAGAGTTGGCTATTGAATGCTGGGAGCTCTCGACTGCCCAGGCAGGAGTTGTAGATCTGTTTGAGGTTGGTCCAAGATAACAGCCGTATAGCTCTCTCAACAAAGTAACTCACGCGGCCCAGCAAAACAGAAACACTCAGAGTTCGCTTGTTCCGAAACCTGCGCCTTATTAATCCAGCAAGAACCGCAGTCGCCCAGTTGTCAGGGGACATAAGCCTTTTTTTTCTGTGGCCGTGGAAACGCGGCAAGGATGAGTGAGAAAAGTGATGCCGTACACTCGTGGCTACGCGACCCGAGTCCACCCCGTGCCTTGCGATCGACTGACGAATGTGTTGTTGCGGTTTAAACAGCTGGTATCCGGATTGACCCGAATTGGCCGCTTGGCCCCCAACATTGGGGGTATTGGAGAAAACATTTACGGCTGGATGACTTTTCTGATGGCAACCTCCATTAGTTGGTCTTTGAATTTTTATTTGTCTGGAACCCCCCCCACACACACACACACACCTGGTCACATAGGGAGACGCTTGCAAGATTGCTAAGCTTCAAGTGACATAGTGTTAGGGTTCCTTGAAACAAGCAAACCGCTTTACCACAAATACCCCAGAGGTGTAGAACCTGCAACATCATCTCTCACCAGTAGGTCACTCAGCGTATAGCCCTGCTATTCACCCGTGCACAACGTCATCAGCGTTAATCAGCACGCTGTGACTACGGCTGCTGCTGCTGCAGAGCAGGTGTCGGGGACAGGTTAACATTGACGCAGACACCACGGGTCACCTCCCCCCTCGTCCCATGACGATGACTTTTTCCAAAGGTGTCAGGATCCACGCATGTCTTCCGGAGATGGGAGATTGCCTATTTTACGCCTCGCCTGAGCGGGCTACACACTGCGACAGACATTAGATGATGCCAAGTCACCACGGTTTTTATGAAATGGGCAAGTTTTTTTTTTTAAATCTCCACCTCCAAGCATCGAAAACACTCGCAGCGCTGAGTGCACTCACCTACCTACCGCCAAGCGTAGGTTTAAAAAAAAAACCATCCAGTGTTAAGATTTAACGCAAAACAATAATTCAGTTAATTTTTATTCATCTGGAAGGAACCGTTGAGCTTATGTAGCTCTCGTTTGGACTGTGGGAGGAAACCGAACGCACCCGGCGATCATTCACGGAGTCACGGGGAGAGCATGAAACGCACTCGAGCCGGGAATCGAGCCCGCGACTTATCGCTGTGAGGCGGAAGTGCTACGCCGCTCTATTATATTACTTTGCGTTAATCTCAGAGCGATATCTTAAAGAGTGGGTCCTTGCCTTCAACCAGCATTTATTAAAGAAAGCAATTATGAAAGCATACCACAGTTTGCTCTGCACCGTGCCACTGATGGGTTGTGTAAAAATAAAAAATAATTCGTTTTTACGTGCAGACAGACGCATGAAGGAGATATTCTCTCATCTCATTGTCTGAAACCGCTTAGTCCTATACAGGGTCACGGTGAAGCCGGAGCCTATCCCGGCAGACACAGGGCGCAAGGCAAGGATATACCGACGATGGGACGCCAGTCCATCGCCGGGCACTGCGGGGCAATTTAGCCTGCGCGCCAATTAACCTATGTAGCAGCATGCTTTTTGGACTGTGGGAGGAAACCGGAGTGCCCGGCGAAAACCCACGCGGACACGGGGAGAGCATGCAAACGCCACACAGACAGGCACCCGAGCCGAGAGATTCGAACCCGGGACCTTCTTGCTGTGAGGCGACAGCGCTAACCACTGGGCCACCGCGCCGCCCTGAAGGCGATATTGCTTATGTATAATCAGACTTAATACCATGCTCTAATGGTGTATTATCGTAGCATTCCCGTGAGGTGATAAATGCAAATTAAAAGAATTAGAGTTTAATTTCAACCGGAGCTGTCCGGCGCAGATTTCTATAAAATATTTCTCTGGTCGGATCCGTGGGACTGAAAAGTCACCCCCGAAAATATTTCATCATAATTAAGGCCTGAAATACTCATTAACACGCCCTGTGTTTCCGGGATAGGCTCCGGCTCACCGTGACCCTATAGAGGATTAAGCGGTTTCAGATAATGAGATGAGATGAATACTCATTAACCCGTGTGTACTGGCGTCATGTGAAAATGTTCCACAAACAAGAGCGAAACAGAGACTTGCTCGCTGTTCATGAATGACTCAGCTTAGGATAAAGCACACGATGTACAGCATTATATTGCAGCTTGCTTGTTCATGTACCGGCAAGGTGAAGAATCGTCAATATTTCCCTCTCACCCCACACCCCATGACCCACACGGCACATGGAAGCCTTCATCGAGCAGCAGATTGACAAAGCAGTTTTCACGCCGCGTCAGTCACGGAAAGGTTTTTTTTTTTCATCGTGTGTTATAGTGGAACGTACCGCACGCTGCAAGTAACATCAGCAGTGGCCTCCGAGAGGAAAATGCGATTCGTGGAGCCTCTTCCTACATCAGGATCAGAAGAACTACGGACAATATCTGCAGCCGCATTCTCAAACTGCTACGGAACTGGTGTCGGCTGCTGTAGAGCAAAACCCCAGGCAATAGAGGCTATCTCGACCAGAGAGGCTCAGGTCACGAGCAGCGCACGCAGTGAAGAGCGGACGATGCCTCATCTTGTTCCAATGTCATCTGCCAGAGGAACCGCGCAGAGCTGATGATTTGATTCAAGCACCAATATTGACCTGCGCGGCAGGGGGATGTCGGGTACAGCCTCCAAGAAATGGTCACCACTCATCTAAAGTTGGTGTAATGCACACGATGATGTCTCCTTCTGTATTGATGAGAGGTATGGATCCTCTGTTCGACGTCATTTATATTGTAGTGATGTAGGTACGGCTCGATGCATGATAATTAATTCCAAAAGTAGCTCTTTCGGGATAGCCGTGTCGATCGCTCCTCCTCTTTCCTTCACGACTTTTCACCTTCCACGTTGGCGACATCTTCATGCGTCCTGAGTGAGTGCTTTGTGTAATTGTGCTCTTTTATGTCATCAAGCCGCTCTCTGATTCATGCCCCTACCTTCCATTGATAATGAAAAGGTATCCATTATCTTTCTCGCATATATAAATCGAAATTGACTTAATCCGACCCTATCCCTGATTTACCAATTACCTTGAATTTGTGTTTCCATAATTTAAAAAAAACACCCACCACAGACTTGCTTACAACTCGACAAACATTCATGAAATACTAATTCAAGGTAAAGCATACGCTCACAGGACGCCTGATGATGCTTCGAACGTAGGAGGCGAAACGTCTCAAAGGAGAGATGAGGAGCGATCGACACGGCTGTCCCGAAAGAATAACGAATGTTTTATCACGAATACGTACATGTGTTTAATACAAATATACGTTCATCGATTGCGTCGAGCGCAACAGTCGTAGTGCGCAACCTATCTCAGTGTGCGCACGTGTTTGCAGCGCATCCAACAGCTGAATCCACTCAGCAATGAGTCACGGACTCGATGAGT
>JAZEWT010000004.1:14858405-14896118 GCA_036362905.1 Mordacia mordax
GGCACCCGAGCCGAGATTCGAACCCGGGACCTCCTTGCTGTGAGGCGACAGCGCTACCCACTGGGCCACCGCGCCGCCCTATGTTAATTGTAATTTAAGTTTATGACGAGGGAAAGCAAAAATAGCACACAATGCCGATCGTTGACAACGCGTGGATGGGACTTGGGGGGAAAAGCACTTGCTGACCATTGATCTATTTTCAGCTCTCGTCAGGTACGGACATTCATCGTATGCGTTAATTGGCACAGGTGCGCAGACACACAGGAGATTGAGTGACTCAATCCGTTTTTTATGTCTGGGCATTTATACATTGCAAGAACTTTAGAGGCTTGGCAACACTTTATCCAGCATTGGTTTGACAAAGGGCTATGATAATGTTGCTTTTTTTTTACTATTCAGGGGATAATGAATAAAAGATGGAGCAGATAGCTGATGCGTCTACCCACATGGGATTCACACCTCGCCACTGCTGTTGACACAGGCGGCCGTTTAAATAGGGATTGAGCTGACCTGAACCCAGACAGGCCTACCGAGAGCCTTGCACTGGGCCCTAGTCACAATCCACACAGCTCCGTATATTTGTAGCGACTGCGTGTTCCACATGTGACTATTCTCCGAGTTTGCATCTCATGCAAGAATGCTTAGTTCCCACACACTTGGTAATTCCCATCTGATGTCCGCATTTCAGAGCTTTATATCTATGCACTGCTGACTTCAATGACTGGCCTCTATGAAATGAGAATAAAGCTCAGCCAAACCTGAGCGGAACAAGATGGGGTTAATGTGATTCCGGGGTGTGAGCAGGACAATGGAACCCTTTCAAGTGGACCCCGACAGTTGTCCATTGATCCTGGAATGCAGCAACTCTGTGGAGGGGACTCAACGCATACATAGGTTCTATGTATGTGTTGAGTCCCCTCCAAAGAGGTGGAGAGAGGGAGCGATCGACGCGGCTGTCCCGAGATAGCAGCTTTTCGAAGCAATCATCAGACCCCTCTATTTATTTATTTACTTTGATCTTCTAATGGTGTATATTCTTATGTCTCTGGCCTAGTAGATGAGGCAGCCTCTTCACGTGATTTGCAAAATTGTGCAGACATGCACCTTCAAATCGAATTTTCCGGGTTGAAATTAAATATCTCTCTTATTCCAATAATTTATTAAAGTTTGGATGCAATTTGCATTGAAATGATTTACTGTAACACAGCTATCCAAGCTGCTACAATGAGTGGCCGACATTGTAGCAGCTTTAATGTTTAGTTGTTTCAATTTCATATCAACCACTGTGCAAACGTTCCAAAAAGTGATAATAGGCACTGATTTGCTGCAATCTATTTGGACTAATTAGCGAACCTGCTGTGCCTGACGAATTACTTAGCAGAATTTCTGATTACTGGTCACTGGTCACATTTGAAATATCTGCTTAGGATATTACAAAAAGCCCTGAGCAAAGGATGTGATATATAAGACAACAGGTTTTACCGTATCTGGCGACTATGCAGGTGTTAAGATCTTAACACCTCCAGCTTAACACCTGCAGGTAACACCTGCAGGTGTTAAGCTGCAGGTGTTAAGCACCTGCAGGTAACACCTGCATCTTAACACCTGCATAATCGCCAGATACGGTAAAACCTGTTGTAATCTTATATATATACTGGAAAAAAAAAGTACCCATAAAGGATGTGATGTTCATTTTCAGCAGTATTTCAACTCGAAGACCTGCGAGTCCATAATAATAATATTATAGACACTGCACGTACACGAAGCACCGGTACACGAGGCGATTTCACCACTCCATCTCCTCAGTGGTCGTCCTCGCCATTCCTTGGGTGCCAATCACATCGTTGTTCATGACTCATCGGCCGTCATCCGGTCTTGCGATTTGTCCCCTCTCCAAGATAACTGTATTTGTCGTCACAGTTCGAGTCGGGTCTTCAATCTGCGTTTGTTCACAAATTCACACGTCCCTCTTGTGTCTCAATAGAATTCCAAGCACGTGCCTCTCTATGCTTCATTGCTCAATCTCTAGTTTTTGTAAGAACTTCTTCAATAACGACCATTGTTTGATCCGTGTATAATAATGGGCAGTAACGCCATATGACTGTGAAATATTCCATACCGTTCCGGGGGGTGGGGGGGGGTGTGTAAATAGGCAACGAGCACAGATCCGTGATTTAGCTGCGAACCACTCTCATTTTGATCATTGCTCACCAAAGCTGTTCCGAGACTGAATATGCCTCCAATGCGGGAGGCGAAACATAGCAAAGGAGAGAGAAGGAGCCCTTGACACAGCTATCCCGACAGAACAGCTGTGGTAATTAATAATTATTAATAATAATTGCATTTATGGAACGCTTTTCACCCGAGGGTCACAAAGCGCTGCACAGAGATGCGGAAGAACGGCACGTCAACAACGACAGAGAAGAGAAAGTCAGCAACAACAACGTTTTTGGGGCATTTTTTTAAAATACAAGCTGTGGAGAGAACGTCACGTCAACAACATCATAACAGTTAAACTGAAAGTCAAACAGTAGCGATAAAATATAGGACATAAAGTCAGCAAAAAAATATTCAACAAACAAGGAAGGAACATATGTTCCCGAGCAGGCACAGGTCGGAAGAGAGCCAACATCCCGGCAAGACACTACTGAGCCGCATCAATAGTCCAAGCCGGAGGAAGGAATAAATGTTCCTGAGCAGGCGCAGGTCGGTACGCAATCTGCATGCATCGAGTCATTAAAACCTGCATCAGTACACTTTTATATTATTGTTCTATTAAACTATCCTCTCCAATCGATATTGCTACAGCATTTATCAACGTAACAACAATTAGTATCCACATCTCATGACATTTCTGGGTTCTCTGTTAATATCAATAACCGCTAATCTCAACATCCCTCGTGCATGCCGACCTTTACGTGTCTATTCTAGAAGCCGCAAATCCGATTGCGTGGGAGCCCTGACTAATCGTACATCTGAAACAAATGTCAACTGATCGGCATTTTGCGGGAAAAAGTTGGGATTATGTCCACTTGAAATGGCCCATCAAAGGCAGACACGTGCAATTGGCTAATTCGTGGCATGTGACAGTAAAAATGAAACAAATGTAATATTTGTAAAGCTTTTTGGCGAAGGCTATTATGTGTTCAACGATATTTGTGGAGGTTATCAAATACAGTACTGACCATATAGCACACGGCGAATTCAGTGGGATTAATTGGAGAGACACGACCCTGTTAGACTTTATGGTCTCAAAGTAATGTACAGTAGGTGCTCATATATATAAATAACTGATTTCGTTTAATGGCATTTATTGTGCAGTAGATTCATAGCGGAGCTAAACGTTTTAGAAATGCAGAAAGGCATTTCACGATAATATGCACTGGTGATGTATCAGGCTGATAAACGTCCCCGTGCTGTGTGAATTAAACGGCAGAACAGATTTCCCGTTTTTGGGAACAAGGCGAATCTCATTTAAACTTGGAGAGGGAAGGGCTGTAATTGATAGATTACGGTGCTAATCAGTGATTAAAATCAGGTTCCGGCCGAACTGCTTGCAATCTGCATAGCCACAGAGGACCTCAGCATCGGAGACACCCATATGAATTACGCAAATGACATGTGACCCTTGTATTCGTCTCGTCGTGTAAATCGCACAGCTCATTCTCACCTGAATCTATTCTGCATTCCCTCCTACACATCACCTATGTCATCTCTTCCTCCTCGAATTTACCCATTGCCATGATGAGAGTCCTTTGGGCTCTTCCATCATCCATCCATCCACCCCACTTACCATAATTACCCAATTTGTGCTGCTCACCATTCATCTATCGATCCATCATTCACCCATCCAACCCACCCACAGTACATCAATCTATCCACCATTCATCCACCCATGCATTCGTCCATCCACTATCCATCCATCCATCCCACCTGCCCTTCATTCCACTCATTATATATCCATCCACCACACTCACCATCCATGCTACCCACCATCCATTGCTCATTCATCCCTATTACCCACGACCGATCCACAACCTGCGATAAGCAATAATATTGCATTAGTTTCCATAGCCATGCTCATACATATTGCAGCTGTGTTAGTTTAGTTTGATTTAGGTAATACATTAAACATTTACCAATAATTATTTATACGTTGATATCTTGATTAAATAGTAGTTTCTATTTAAATGCGTTATGTTAAGCATAATTTCTTGCTTCACATGTGGTTCAGATTAACAACACTGTCTCATTGGTCTCCCACTAGAATAATTTGTTTGGTTTGCAATGCCTGCGATGGCAGTGTAGAAATCCAAACTGGGATTATTCTAATGTGCACGTTGACGCAACCGCAGCGTAGCATGTCAAACACCTCCTTCGTTGTATTCCGTTTTATTTACAGGTCTGTTTTCCCATTTCCAAAAAATCACAATTTGACGATAACTGCATACAAAGGTGAACCGTTGCCATTAAGCACACCGGGTTTACAACCCCCGAATAATTGTTGCTGTTTAAAAAACGTAATTTCCCATTACATGAGTAATCTGCCAATGAAAGCAGAGACTACTCCTACTCTCGACAGAACGGTTCAACTGCTTGTAAATGTAAATGACCCATTCTTGCCCAAGGTATCAACTGCATTTACAAGCCAGCACAAGAGGTATTTTTCTCGTATTCACAGCACAGAGCATAGAATTTTTTCAACAAAGCAAAGAGCTAATGAACACGATGTCCACACGACCGAAAAAAAATCAATTATTAATATGACCTATATTTGTGACCTAAGAAACAATAGCAGATGAACATGGAATTTAAAAACATAAACAAACAATGGTATAACGGGCAAATATGTAAAATAAAGATAATATAATTATGATCACTAAGTACATTATGGGTGGGTTAAGGTCAGGTCAACACTAAACTAACAGCTGTGCTTTTAACAGAAATCGTAGCGATGGCTGTATGACTTCAACATAACATGGGGCTTAGTCATGATGTATATAGTTTTTCATCTCATCTCATTGTCAGAAACCGCTTAGTCCTGTATCTACAGGGTCGCGGTGAGCCGGAGCCTATCCCGGCAGACACAGGGTGCAAGGCAGGGATATACCCACGATGGGACGCCAGTCCATCACTGTATTTAGTTTTTTGATATCCAGATTGTTCAAATGTAATGCGAAAGTTGTGGGTGTCTGGTCAAACAGCAAGTGGATTTTCCGAAGCCAATTATCCTTTAAAGCTGGGCCACCGATTAGCAGCGTTACCTATATGTGGCGTGAAAGAAGTTCAACGTACATACCGACCCAGAATGGTAATGGATGTTACATTCTTGCATGTTCTGTACCCTACACCTTTTGTTATTCGTATTTGTGCAGCAGAAGTAATTTCAATTAAAATAAAATAATTCTGCCACCATTCACCATCCCTGTGGGGTCGAGTTCTCTCCCAAAACCTCCACCCCCTTGCTCCTTTTCCGGAATGAAGGATTTATAAAAAAAAAAACAGTGCTGGTTGAAGTGAGCTCTCAGGAGACATCTCCTCTCGCTTGATTGAACAGAATAAAGAAAGACTTAGAGATTTAAAATTTAATCATTATGCTATGGGAGGGGCCATCCCAGGCTCGTTGCACAATTCGAACAGAGCAGCACGATCAAAATTAATATTTTGAGTCATGTGTCCAGCGGTGTGCGCACAGGTTTTCCGCTCTGAAACTAATTAAACTAATTATAACAAATCGCACCGAGAAATTCCAGCTTCAAACGAGGCTTAAAGCACATTTATCAAGAGGACTAGATATGAACTGTGGCGTAGGATAAGAGACACTTGTAATCGAGGTTTCATTTCGCACTGAATATGTTTTGGGTTACTGGTCGACTACAGTAGGCACATGGCTGGTGACCACAGGTACATTGGATATGGTGTGCTGGAAGCGGGTATATTTTCATCTCATCTCATCTCATTATCTGAAACCGCTTAATCCTATATCGGGTCACGGTGAGCCGGAGCCTATCCCGGAAACACAGGGCGTAAGGCAGGAATACACCCGACGACGGGACGCCAGTCCATCGCCGGGATATATTTTCAGAATCGCCGAATGAAGACCTCCCCAAGCCGTCGGCAGTATTGTGTAAATGTCCATAGAATTTGCAGTGGGAAAACTCTGGGGCCTGAGTTGGTGATTTGTGTGGGTGGTAATGGATCAATGAAAAGCATCGATAAAAGCGCCGTTGTCAGCAGACAATATGGAATAACGCCATCAAAGTATAGTTAGTATGGTTGTCTTTCATTCAGTGACTGTAGGATGCCAGAAAAGACCAGCAACGGAGGAGGGATGTTGTCCCCTCCCTGGAGGCAGGCGATGTGAAATGATGTTAGGGATGATGTGAATCGCTGCAGAGTCAATTTTATCAGAGTAACTGATTCCTGACGTCGTATTGTAGCTTGTATCTTGCAAAGTGACCGAGATTGAGTTGACACTGCCTTTGTAAGAGAGGTTGAAGGGTTGCCATGAACTACAAAGGACAGTAAATTTTGCCTAGAATGTTGCAGGAAGCGGTGCCTTCTGGGTGCGTCCCGATAGAAAAAGTTAATAGGTAAAGGTGCAGCCCTGAAATTTCTTGCTCGTGCCAATACTGGCAGAAGGGCCTCTACTATCGAGAGTACTGCATATTTTGACCTATTCTTCCATGTGCAATAGATGTCTAAAAATATGTTAGAGTACCCGCACTTTAGCCCACCACACGCCACCTGCCAATCAACTGTAGTGGACCCGTTTATACTACTGAGCGGAAAAGAGCCAGGGTTATTTCTTGAAAACTCTTGCCCATTGTTTCAACAGCCGTGCTGAATGACTGAACTGAAAACTTCTGGAATGCATAACCACCGCGCTATTACACGATGGCTGTATCCTCTATCCCATTGCTTCCAATGGTAGTGGGTGTTGATGTGCCTTTCCGGCACGTATGCAACATTATTTGAGCATTCTGTGAGCGTCAGGATGGCTCAAGAAGTGGTTTATAGCGTGAGTGCAGATGGCAAAGCGCATATGAATGGATTTGGCTCAGAAAAGAATCTGAACTGGGGAGCATAAATCTCAGTCTACAGTATATCAAGTAAATATGGACAAGTACATCTTGAAAATACAGACAGCAAAAGCAGAAATTAGTACGTGACTTGAAGACAAAGGAGAGGTGGACATGTCTTATTCAGCATAACCAGTGAGAAAGATTTACACATTTCATATACCTTTACGTAATTAGTAATAATGTTTCGTTCTTGCACATTGAATTTTTTGAAGTTCAATATGAATTATGATTCACAATTGCACAATTTTTTTGGTCAGATCGTGTGGGTTTGACAGATGCAGTGCACCTTCCACCACTTGACAGTTAAACGAATCAAATTATCACATCGGGCACGGTGAAAAGTGAAGCAATATTTTTCATAGGGTTGATAAAGAAAGCGTATATATAGAATTGAATCCAAGTTAGTCAGTTTTATAATACATTAACTGAAATGGTGCATTGAATTTTTATTTCAAAATTACAGCCTATAAAAGGAGCGGCTTACAATCACGGCGCCACACCATTCGTGTTGCATATGAGGAGAAAATTAGGTCTCAAGCAGAGAGGTCTCATCTCATCTCATTGTCTGAAACCGCTTAGTCCTATACAGGGTCACGGTGAAGCCGGAGCCTATCCCGGCAGAGACAGGGCGCAAGGCAAGGATATACCGACGATGGGACGCCAGTCCATCGCCGGGCACTGCGTGGCAATTTAGCCTGCGAGCCAATTAACCTATGTAGCAGCATGCTTTTTGGACTGTGGGAGGAAACCGGAGTGCCCTGCGAAAACGCACGTGGACACGGGGAGAGCATGCAAACTCCACACAGAAAGGCACCCGAGCCGAGAGATTCGAACCCAGGACCTTGTTGCTGTGAGGCGACAGCGCTAACCACTGGGCCACCGCGCCGCCCTACAGAGAGGTAATGAAGCTTACTTAACTAATCGGCCATCTGACCTTACAGTATCTCGCAAGTGGCCTCATGTAACCTGACCAAGAGTGGCTGGGTGAACCGTGGTGTATTAATGCATACATAATCCTGGTAAGATGAGTATGGTTTAAATGGCTGCTCCACCTGACATAATTATTATTATTGCACTTCTAGAGCGCTTTGCACCCAAGGGTCACAAAGCGCTGCACAAAGCTGCGGAGAGAACGGCATTTCATGCAAGTAACAACAACATCAGAACAGAAAACCAGCGACAATAACGATTCTTTGTTTTGTTTATGTTACAAATCTGAGCTGTGGAGACCACAGGATGTCAACAACAACAACATCAGGATAGTTCACCTGAAAGTTAAATAATAGCAATAAATTATAGAACATAGGGCGGCGCGGTGGCGCAGTGGTTAGCGCTGACGCCTCACAGCAAGAAGGTCCCGGGTTCGAATCTCTCGGCTCCGGTGCCTTTCTGTGTGGAGTTTGCATGCTCTCCCCGTGTCCGCGTGGGTTTTCGCCGGGTACTCCGGTTTCCTCCCACAGTCCAAAAGCATGCTCCTGGATAGGTTGATTGGCTCGCAGACTAAAATTGTCCCGCAATGCCCGGCGATGGACCGGCGTCCCGTCGTCGGGTGTATTCCTGCCTTACGCCCTGTGTTTCCGGGATAGGCTCCGGCTTCACCGTGACCCTATATAGGATTAAGCGGTTTCAGATAATGAGATGAGATTATAGAACATAAAATAAGTGATAAAACATATATTATAATGAAATAACTATTCAACAAACAAGGAAGGAATAAATGTTCGCGAGTAGGCGCAGGTCGGCAACTCGCCATCGTCCTGGTACGAATACAGTGAGATACATTAATAGTCCCATCCAGAGGACTTCAATGCCTTTTGGAAAAAGATAGTCTTGAGATGGTATTTGAAGATGCCCAGGGACTCAGTTGACCGAATTTACAATGGAAGGGCATTCCAGAGTCTGCTAGCAGAGGTGCAATCTGGGCACATGCAGCCAGCACGTATTTGGAGAATTAAGTAGGTCACAGATGTATATCGGAACCTTGTAGGTGAGCAGAATGATCTAGAATTCAAGCCTGTATTTAACCGAGAGCCGGTGTAGAGGCACCAGTACTAGAGATGTAATAATAATAATTAATGATAATTGCATTTAAAAGAGCACTTTTCACCCGAGGATCACAAAGCGCTGCACAGAGCTACGGAGAAAACGGCACGCTAACAACAACGACATCAGAACGGCAAATCAGCAATAATAACTTTTGTTGGGTTGTTGTATTTACAAATACGAGCTGCAGAGAGAACGACCGTCAATAACAACGACAGAGAACGGAAAATAAGCATCAACGTTTTTTTTTTACAAATCCCAGCTGTGGCAAGAACGCCATGTCAACAACAACATCGGAACAGTTCAACTAAAAGTCAAACAGCAGCGATAAATTGTAGGACATAGAGTCAGCAAAAAATAAATAATTTCTTAAACAAACAAGAAAGGAACATATGTTTCCAAGCAGGTGCGGATCGGAAGAGAGCCAACATCCCGGCATAGCCCCACTGAGCCGCATCAACAGTCTTAGCCGAAGGACTTGAAAGCTCTACGGAACAAGTGAGTCTTAAGATGAGAATTAAATACGCCCAAGGACTCAGCTGAACGAATCTCCAGTGGAAGGGCATTCCAGAGTCTTGGAGCAGCGAGCGAGAAGGCTCTGTCACCCATCGAATGGAGGTGCGACCTGGGCACATGCAGCAAGCCAATATTGGAGGATCGAAATTGTCGTGTTGAGGAGGGTGTCTGAAGTAGGTCACGGCTGTATGTCGCAGCTGCGCCAATAAGAGCCTTGTAGGTGAGAAGGAGGATCTTGAATTCAAACCTGTATTTAACATGGGTGTGCGAGTGAGGACTCTAGCAGCCGCATTCTACACACGTTGGAGACGATTAAGCAGGTAGGCAGGGGTGCCAGGGAGCAGTGCATTACAATAATCGATTCGTGAGGAGATGAAGATGTGTATTAGCTTCTCAGCGTCAGCAGGTGACAGGATGTTGCGCAGTCTGGATTTATTTCTGAGATGGAAAAAGATTACCTTCGTCACCTTGTTGATGTGTGTCTTGAAAGTTGAGTGAGGAATCAAAAGTCACACCTAGACCCCGGACTGCCTTAGCAACTTCAGTGGTCTTGTCGTTAAACATCAATGGTATAGGTTCAACCGTAGGCAATTGGTGTGGGGTTCCATCAAGCAAAACTTCTGTTTTGTCGCCATTTAGTTTTAGAAAATTTGAATTGAGCAAGGCCTTCACAGTTGACAGTGAGGATGACATGCAAAGACGAGACGCATTGATGGATGACTTTGCGTGGATGTAGATTTGGATGTCATCAGCATAGCAATGGTAACTGAGGTTGAGGCTGCGCAGGATATGGCCAAGAGGTTGTTGGTAGATGCTGAAGAGGAGTGGGTCGAGAACTGAACCCTGAGGAACTCCAGACAAAACAGGATGAATCTCAGAGTTTTGTCCTCCGAGGCTGACAAACTGCTTTCTGTCAGACAGGTCTAGGAGGACAAGAATACTTGGCAAGCCTTCATCAGCAGTGACGAGTAGGTCATCAACTACTTCAGAACTTTGGCCGAATTTGAACCCAGATTGGAAGGGATCAAGGAGGTAATTGTTAAGGTGTTTCTGGATTTGCGTGGCTACGGCACGTTCAAGGACCTCAGAGACGAATGGTAGATTTGAGATGGGGCGATAATTCTCAGGGATGTTGTAATCGAGGCCAGATTTTTTAAGCAGGGGGCAACTGCGGCACATTTGAACAGTGAGGGAACGATACCTGATTGAAATGAGTTATTAAACAGATTAGTGATGAGCGTGGCAAGGAATTTGAAATTTGCCCGGATGATTTTGGATGGGAAATGATCCAGGGAGCAGTTTGTAGGCCGAGATCTGGTAACTGCAGAGGAGACCTCGTATTCAGTTAATTCAGAACATTTCAGGAGTTTTGAGGTTAAGGAAGGTGGAGGAACAATGATTGAGGTATTGGTTGGTAATTGAGGCTGGGTAAAAATACGATGGTTGGTGATCGTGGATGGGTGTGCGGGTGAGGACGCTAGTAGCCGCATTCTGCACACGTTGGAGACGCTTCATCAGGTCTGCAGGGATGTTAGGGAAGAGCATTCCAGAGTCTTGGAGCAGCGCATGAGAGACATATGGCATAACAGCTGCTCGTAAGCAGTGGCCCGTGGTAATCGGATTTAAAGTACTAAATGGTTCAAAAGGCACACTGGCGGTTCCGTAAATATACTATTCTAAATTGTGGGCAAACGACTTAAGCCATATTTTAACTGTTGGCATGCAATGTGTGGTTAATTGATATAGTGTCTCTCAGAGTCTTCCTCGTGCAGTGGAATATGCAAAAGAAATTGTCACGCATATAATACATTTTAATGCATAACAAATGGAAACAAATCTCTTTCAATGCAGCAAAACACATTTTGTACATTTGGAGGACATAAACATGAGGGCAGAAGAGGATAAAAATAATCACATAGTGGGAAAGCAAAAAATGTAGTTTACTGACAGACTTTCAGTAAACACGGAATGAATTCCAGATGAAGCAAAGCTATTTTTGGTAACCCAAAACGAGCATTGTTCGGTGATGGGAAATAATCCATCGGGTGTGTTTGTGAAATGTTTCCATTTTATTGGGTTTGTTTTAATAGTGAGGGCATTATGCAATTGGACCTGAGTTAATGGTAACTGCAAGGACTGCACTGTTGTGTTGTTAAACAAATGAAACAAAAATTGAAACGTGTGCACTGAAGTAAGGAGACGTACGCTTAGCATTACATTGGGAGACAGGAAGTGAAACACATGAATTTGAGAATATACGCAGGCTCAAGATAAAAGCAAACCGGGCATAAAAGCGGGCTTGACTAGGACACTTCACTTAACCAACGCGTGAGCAACGAATCAATATCACGTTACTTAAGGGACTTCCACAACAGAGATGGAGCGATGAAGTTAACTTGCGGGTGTAAAGAGGTAACTTATTACATAACGGAACTATGAAAGATTGCAGCGGCTTACAGAGGCCTTCTCCAGTAGTGGCTTGACCGTGGCTCTTGATCTTACTAATGATAATGAGTAATTTTCCGACACTAATTCTGCAGAATAGATAAGTAATGGAACTTACAATGAAAGGCTGATTTTGTTCCGACGGACCTCAGCCGCCGCCTTGCCACTCTGTTCACTGTGTTCTCCACAGGCACAGGCGTCCCTACATCCACCTTTACTCGGAGACGTGTCATAGACAGATCTCTATTGATTCCACTTACCGATTTCAACCTTTGATATAACCCTTCTTACATATGGCATTCTTTAGGTCTCCCACTTGGTTGATGGAAAAAAAAGACGTGGGTCAATTACAAGAACTCAGTGACATTTCCATTGAGCGGGAACGTGGATCTTTCGGCCCTCGGGGAAAGAAGGTGGCACAAAATCTATCGCGGTGAAGCTGACCACAATGTCAACCCTATTTAGTTGCGATATCTTTGCTAGTGGAAGTCTTTCCAGATAGCGCATCGCTTAGCCAGCCAAGAAAGGGACATTTGAAGTAAACCTATTTTCACCACCTGGCAGAAATCTATCGCGTGTAAGTAATTAGGTGGCGATAAAACAATGCCATAGCAATGCAATATTCTATCATGTGTTTTTTTACAGCCGTGTTTCAGGCGATTAAAGTGCCTATGACAAAATCGCACTGACTAATCTCTAAAGCTAAGCATAGCCGAGCCTGGATTGTTCTCAGGTCGGTGACTATTGGGCACAGTCAGGGCCGGATCCAGAGGTTCATGCACCCCGAGCCAACTTTTTATTTGATACCCCTTCACCATATTTAGATATATTGTTATGAGGTCGAAAATATCACATTATACAACCCGAGTATGAATTATTACCCCGGACGATTATTTTTCAGTTGCTTTCATATCTGCCAATGCGTTCGTGGTGTCCAGCCTCGCGAGTGACCAACCAAGCTCGTTATGGATGCGCGCCCGCGAGAGGTTGCCAGGGTGATGCACTGGGGGTAACTAGAGGTCAACCCGCGGGCCTGTAAACGACTACAGTGCGTGCACCCACTGGGATTGGTCGGCAACGGGAGGCGACGATGGCGATAGCGCGTAAACTCACGGGGATTGGTCAGCGACGGAGGCGACGGTGGTAACAGCGCGTGCACTCACGGGGATTGGTCAGCGACGGAGGCGACGGTGGTAACAGCGCGTCCACTCACGGGGATTGGTCAGCGACGGAGGCGACGGTGGCGATAGCGCGTGCACTCACGGGGATTGGTCGACCGGCACGTGATCAGCGCGTGTCCTGGCTGCGTGAGTGCGTCACTGAGTGATGGTGAAACCGTTATGCCACCACTGCAGCTCTGGAAGCCGACACCACATGGCCGCACGTGCAAGTCAACCCCCGGTTGTCTGGCGGAGATTGCGACAGGTCGACTCCCTAGGAGGGTTCCCCGCTGAGACACCACACGTTTGTGACAGGAAGCCTGAGGAAGTTATTCCTTTTTTCTTTTGATATTACCTTAGGGTGCCTAAGTTCAAAATACAGCCCTGCGTGTGTGTGGGGGGAGTTATTGATGCATTCATTTTTCTGTGGCACAGTTACCCCGTGACTCGCACCTAGAGCCAGCCTGGGCACATTTATGACCACAAGGCTCAGTTACCAGTTGTGTACTACAGGGCTGAACGGTAGGATAGCATCAGAGTGCGATTTAGAATAAAATATCTTGTGCTATACTTCTGTGCTCCCTATGCATAGGTGCCCCTGCCTTCACCAACCGGCTTTGAAGGCCTACTGGCTGGGACTAGTGATGCTGCTCACTGCTATGTGCTTGGATGATTGTACGCTGTTGACCTGTGCCTGATCAGAAACACGTTTTCATTCCTTTTTTGTTTAAAAAATGTTTTTAATTTTTATTTGAGACCCTTCGTTGATTTCTGGCCATTATTCTACTTATTGATCTATTCTGTTGTTTTGACGTGCTTTTCTCTCCGCAGCTTTCACCCTCGGGTAAAAGGCGCTTTAGAAATGCAAAAAAATAGTATTACTAATGTGGTGAAGTATGCTCAAATAACCCCACCCAGAGCAGCATTTCATGGAGGGAGATCCTCATCCAGCAGTGGACTGGGAGAGGGCTGCACATGTTCCGAGATACACATTTACTCTAACTTTTGCTTTGGCTTCTGAATCGGACCTGCATGATTATTGGCGGTCAAACATTTCATAATATTTTTTTGGCAATCGGGATCGACCGAGTTAGTTCATTTTTATTTAATCTGAAAGGAACCATTGAACAATGTAACTCTTTTTTTAACACTTAGCCAGTAGGGAGCAGTAAGCAAATTAAAATATCTCGGGGGCACGCGGACAATTCAGTTAGGACAATTATCCTAGGCAGCATGTCTTTGACCCGTGGGAGGAAAACGGAGAATTTGGCGAATACCCGCACGGACGCGCGAGAAGAACATGCGAACGCGACACAGAAAGGCACCCGAGCCAAGAATCGAAACCTATCTTTTTTGCTGTGAGACACTAGCGCTACTCACCACAGCCAGCACTGGATTGACGGACGTGGACGACGATAAACAAGCTCGAGCGAGGTGCACTCGTTTATCGCCCCCAGGTCGTCAATCCTCTGCTGGGCAGGAGGTCGCGTGCGCCGCGGAGTCGCAACGCGGATGCCGCACACATTATATGTGCTTACGTGGACTCGTAAACAAATAGCCCAGTTACACAAAATATTGTCTGGCATGGTGACGCGGAACAACATTAGGCCATTTAAAGCTTTGGTTGTCATAATATCGTATGTTTTAGCAAATGTTTTTGTTTGTTTGTCCAGATATGATGCTGAAGTCGTCATAGCTTCACTTAAAAAATCCAATCGAAAACTTCAAATGAATGTAAACTAATTACTTCTCGACCTTTTAACACCAAGCCCACACTATAAATATGAAATTCACTTATCCTTATTCACATTTTTCATCAGCATACACCGCGAATGATGTTAAGATTATATGGCTTGTGTAATCTTACCACGAGTGGTTAATTAAAATATGAGTTTACATGTTTGATAATAATATAAATAATTTACAGCGCTTTATCAAAATACTGCTAGACTAAGGCATCCCCATACCATGTCGGTTAAGGGCGTTAGTTGAGTATACTTCACCACACTGGTCGGTGTGGTTGGTAATAATAATGATGATACAATTTATAACGCGAAATGCAAATTTCGTGGCTGGCCAGGAACGACTCATGGAGGTGCAGATTTGAGTTCGGTGTTGGAACGTCCGGTGGAATGAGCGTTGTTGAGTTTTTTTTCATGTCGAGGTTGTCGAAGCTGCAAGGGGAGGCCGTTCTAGAGCGGGATATGCCGAGTGAGTCTGGTGAGGAGCTGCATAGAGCGCATTGCGGTGAGTGGAGTGAGCAGGTTGGCGACGTAATGGAGGTGTTCTGAGTGTATAGTCAGTGGCAGAGTGGTAAGGTTTTCTAAATGATTTGCCATCGCATTGGTAGCCAGTGTGACGTGTGCATGCAGTCGGTGCCGAGTGAATGCCTAGAGGGCATGTTAATAACTGCCAGAGTGAGTTTACGTGGAAGGCGTAGGATTTTGTGGCACTGTTGTTTTGTGAGACCATTTAGTATGGTATTGAAATAAAGTCGAGCGATGACTATGCAGCAATCTAGAGGGACGGGGCCCAGAATCGATCCAACTTTCCCTTACCTGTGATGATAAGTATGGCCAACAATAGACCTCAGGTCTCCAGGTTCACAATTCAGCATGATGATAGTTGTATCACTGCTGCAGCTGTTTTCAAAAGTCCAATAAGGTTGCCTACCCTGCCACGGAGCTTGAAGTAAAGAAATATCATGCTGAGCCAGATCTCGCAAAATATAGTGTGGCAGCAGACTCATCTCATCTCATCTCATTATCTGAAACCGCTTAATCCTATATAGGGTCACGGTGAGCCAGAGCCTATCCCGGAAACACAGGGCGTAAGGCAGGAATACACCCGACGACGGGACGCCAGTCCATCGCCGGGCATTGCGGGACAATTTTAGTCTGCGAGCCAATCAACCTATCCAGGAGCATGCTTTTGGACTGTGGGAGGAAACCGGAGTACCCGGCGAAAACCCACGCGGACACGGAGAGAGCATGCAAACTCCACACAGAAAGGCACCCGAGCCGAGAGATTCGAACCCGGGACCTTCTTGCTGTGAGGTGTCAGCGCTAACCACTGGGCCACCGCGCTGCCCTGGCAGCAGACTCCCTTCAGGATTTTCTCTTCGGATTAGTTCATGTCAAAGGGGGCTGCTTGGATTTGCACTGCCCCTCCAGTTTATAGGCCAACAGCACACCCTAAATACATCGCAATAGTTCCAAGCAAAAGGTTAAAGAGGTATCCCAGTGTAACCGGTGGCTATGGTAATAAATTGTACATATTCATGGTCGCACATTAGAATGCTGGCGTTAGCATCGCACCCGCCCCCACGTACAGGGAAACACGTGTTAGGATCGCACACGCCCCCACGTACAGGGAAACGCCCACTCTTGCGGAAGCGTTCCTCAGTGTGAGTGAAGCATGATTGAGGTAAGTACGCTTGCTGCTTGAGCTCTGCACATGTTTATAAAATGATGTCCTTAGTTGGTTAATAATGGGATCTTCTGTATTATCCGCAGGGCTGTGGAGTTTTGATGTGTCTACGTGTGTTAGTGGGTGTGTATGAAGGTACGTGGTGTTACGCGGTTCGACCGAGATATTGTTATTTAGGAGAGTGGGGAATCTTTTGTTGGGTTTGGCGTGGAGAGCACGTGGCTGCACGCGGCGGCGTTCTTAGGTGCGCGGTTGTGTAGCGGGAGTGTGAGTGAAGAGTGATTGAGGCGCTGTGTCTGCAGAGTGAATAAATATCATTTCGAGAGAAAATACATGTGGGATCAAGTCCTTCTGGTGGAAAAGGAGTGTCGAGTGTCGGCGAACCAGGAGCGGTGCATGCGGAGCGCGAGGAGGGATTGAACAAAAACACAACGCAGAACTTTACCATCCGAATCTCCTCGCCACGTGTGCACTCACGTGCACCGAGTTCACCTGGTTATCTGACATCTAACTGGCCTGGGCGCCGGCCTGCAGTCTCTCGTGTCGTGGGTGTAGAGAGAGACGGTGCAGGTTGGTGCCGGCTACACCAGAAAAGTTGCAACACAGTGTGCGTTTGTGGAGTTTCTGGCTATTGCTCTTGTTTTCATGGCTCGAAGCATGACCGTTTCTGTTAAGAGCTGCCTTTTTGGGATAGACGTGTCAAGTGTTTCTCTTCTCTCGTTAGAGACGTTTTTCCTCCCACATCGACGACATCAACTGTGCCAAGTGAAGATGCGATGAAGAAATGTTTGAACTGGCCTCTATTTAATCTGCAAGAAATAACGTTTTTCATGGCGAATGTTTTCTTACAAAATTTTATATGTGCATTCTATTATATCGCAGGGTCATAAGAAACAGTGGTAGATTTAGGGGGCGTTCATTCAACAGTGCATTGATCATGGATGATGATGGTGATGACTAGCATGCTCATGTATCACGGGTGTGCTTGCACACATGAGGAAAAAATCTTGGTACGGTCCACTATGTGTGTGGGGTAGAGGTGTGTTGGCCTCTAACACAAACTGCATCCCCACACGTGACCCTGCCTTGGTACAGCCACTGTGTCTGCTGAAGACCTCTCTGAAGGTGTCAATCTGAAGTAACAGGGCCGTGTGTACAATGATGGACCCCCAACCTCAAAGTATGCAAAGCCAAGATCTCAACAGCACTTTACCCGTAGGGGGCTTTGGAATATCGAGTAGATCTGTCTTTTATCTGCGATTTTTTTTTCATTTCGTGCAAAAGTGACACAAGATTGTTCGATCTCTCGTTGAGAAAATAAAGTGTACATTTATTACATTGAACTCCATCGTGAAGGATTTCTCCATGTGTGTACATTCACAATCACACACATACTCTATCTCATCTCATCTCATTGTCTGAAACCGCTTAGTCCTATACAGGGTCACGGTAAAGCCGGAGCCTATCCCGGCAGACACAGGGTGCAAGGCAAGGATATACCGACGATGGGACGCCAGTCCATCGCCGACATACTCTATAAGGTATAACTTAAATTATATTGTGTGTTTTGAAAACAATATCTATTTATGATCATCTTTAAGGACGTTAATGTGTTATGTAATAAGAAAATATCAGAAAGAGTGTCTGTAAAAAAAGCGTTCATATTGAAAAATAAACATTAACTCTGACATATTACAATGTAATCCTTTATATATTTTACTATGATAAATTAAAAATACAATTCGAAGTGGTGGTGCAGAACAATATATTTCTCCAAAGTACCATTTTGCTTCCCGAGATGTTTTATGGAGCAATATAACAGCCGTAAACTTTCCACAAAAATATCAAGCGTTACTTTCACAAATTGTAGTCTCAAATGAACGTATCTTAATTCATAGCGTCTCTCCACAATGCATTAACCAACATACTTCCGTAATCAGCCATTTCTGTTCTGAGCCACCATTAAACGAAGAGCTGCTGCATATTTTATTTTTAACTTTGGTTGCTTAATTAGACACATATGTTTATTGCAGCAGAAGGTACCCAGTTAGCTTCAAACTCTAGATGCGGAATTTCTGCAACACAACCAACGTTTGAACTGACCAACGCAACAATGCATAAAATCAAAGGTGAATAAACGTACTCGCAGCAACAATATATACAAAAATTAAACGCTAACCGTAATTATAAAATAAACAGTAACACGCAAGATTGCACAAATAAGCAAACTCAAAGCACCAATTTGACCAAAGATGAAATCCCGACCCTATTCATAAAATAAACAATTGCACTAAAGATTTAACAGCACAAAAGTGACAAACAATAAAAAAAATAATAATAAACAAAGAAGAGCAACAGTGCAAAAGTGACATGGGAATAAATTGAAGACTTTTTGCACAACAAAAAATCATATGTAACCCTAAAAAAAAGACCAATCCATTTTTGCAAACGAAGCTAGGCTGAAAATTTTATACCAAATGGGATCTAAGATAACTCAAAGATGGTGATGACGAGCCTCTAGCTCATGGCAATGTTGTTCAAATAGCGAGGGGCAGCCATCACACAATCCTTTTCCCCGCATAATGATGCGCGTCTAGGAACATTAAGCACACAGAAGGTTGTGATTCTAAAATTAAATATGTTTGTCTCTGTGGGCAACAATTCCATCAAATATTTTCCCGACTTGTTAAGTATAAGTATGAATATGGCCTATTGAGTTACTTTTACAATTTTGAAACAACATACCATTCAAAATGGTGGGTTTTGTAGGGGGGCATCCAAAGCAATTCTAAAAGCAGACTGATATAGTGGGTTACATTTATTTCATATAGTACTAGATGCCAGTTGATAGATAATGTTGTAATAATGAAACAGTGGTAGAATAATCTCTTTTATCAAGTCTTAACAGAACTTAGTTGGGAAGGAATGTTTATATCTGCAGAAAAAACCCATTTTTATTTTAATCTTTTTGGCAATATAGTCAATGTGAGTTCTGAATTTCAATTGTGAGTCTAATATGAAGCAGTTATTGTAGTCCTCAGCTTGTTAAATGTGTTGGTTATATAATGTATCTGGAACCTAAGTGGAGATTTGGATTTTGTTTTCCTGGTAGGATTGCTAAATCGAAAACATCTTGATTGATGAGGTAATACTGCCGCTGCTATCTACTGGTACCTGCAGTGGATAAACCGCACGTCGCATTAGTGAAGGGGATTTTTTTTCTTCCTACTGGCAGATAGCCACCCGACGCGCTGTGTGCCTTTGTACCAGTATTTGTTGGCTCCCAGCTGTCACGGCCTCCCAGGTCTGGTTAAAGAGCTCATGAATGTTGCCGCTGTATACAATCTTTGGGAGACTTTGTGTCCAGACTGTCCGTTAAATGTTTGCCAACTCAAGAAATAATCGTGGCTTCGAAGATTTTCTATTTTGTGAACGAGAACCAAACTGTGCGTCATATCCTCATACACCTGTCAACTTGACTGTGGCAGGAGATACAGAGATCTGACTAGGTGTTGTGACGTTAGTGGCTTCGGCCATGATGACATATTGATCGTGATAGGGGTTCAGGATACTCGTGTTCTTCAGTGAAAGCAAATGCTGTAAATGCCCCCAATTTACACAATTCGTCATCACTTTCCCCATTCTCTCACCATCCCAGAAAGTTCCAACCCGACCGTCACCCCACGTGGCTTTGTCCCCCCTCTACAGTAAAAGTTCCCGTAGACTGTTCTGCTCGTCCCCCACGTGGCGCCGCCCCCCCCCCTCTACAGTAAAAGTCCCCCCTCCCCTATTCCTTAACTCTGCACTGTGACTCCTATCTCTAACACTGCCATCTCCAACTATTTGATTACCGTCTCTAACACTGTGACTCCCTTCGCGAACACTGTGATTCCCTTTTCACTGTGATTCCCACATTAAACACTGACTCTCCTCTCGAACACTGTGACTCACATCCCAACACTTTGACTCCCATCTTAAACACTGCGATTCCCATCTCTAACATTGTGACTCTAATCCATGTATCGTGCCATTCAGAGATGCGCAGCTCTCTAGATGAATTGACATGTTGAGCAAATTACTCCAAGGGAGGTGCCCTGTGATGTGTTGGCGTCGCTTCCTTGCACCCCTTGTCTCCAGAGTTGGGCTCCGGCCCCTGTTCAATATGACCACCTACACATCGGAGGCTCTAAAGAGCTTGATCCATACATCAGTTCCTTGTAACTCCAACCTTCTGGACATTTGCAGTGAGCAGTTATACTTCGATGCCCTCGTAACATTCATCGGGTTGCTAGCAACAAAAAGTCCATTGACCTGTCTTCAATTGATTTCCCTATCCCCATCCCCGTATTAAGCCCGACATAAAGATTACCAAAGAAACAACAAGTTAGACCGTTTGCAGTTCGACGTTGCCTGACAAAAATACCGCTGGTTCGTGTCCCACTTCCTGCACATGTATTGCCTGCAACAGAAACCCACGTTGCCCTGCTCAATGTGCACTCCCTAAACATCGAAAAAGCCTCACTCATAGCTGAGCTAATCTCGGACAAAAGTCTGGACCTACTCTGCCAAACAGAGACCCTCTATCATGAAGATGATTTTCTCACATTGAATCAGTACTTGGGCGGCACGGTGGCCCAGTGGGTAGTGCTGTCGCCTCACAGCAAGAAGGTCCCGGGTTCGAATCTCTGCTCGGGTGCCTTTCTGTATTGAGTTCGCATGCTCTCCCCATGTCCACGTGGGTTTTCACCGGGCACTCCGGTTTCCTCCCACAGTCCATAAAAACATGCCGCAGCATAGGTTAGTTGACTTGCAGACTAAATTGCCCGCAGTGCCCTATGATGGACTGGCGTCCCATCGTGGGTATATCCCTGCCTTGCGCCCTGAGTCTGCCGAGATAGGCTCCGGCTCACCACGACCCTGTATAGGACTAAGTGGTTTCTGACAATGAAATGAGATGACATGAATAAATACCCACAGCTAGACTTTGCATCCCATCAGAAGGCTCGTTCAAATGGTCATGGTGGTGGCCCAGCAGTTCTCCATCATGTATAAGCCGACATACGACTGATTCAATTGCCGACCTTCAATTCATTTGAACATATGTCTCTGGATTGGAGGTTGGCTCAACCTGTGAAGTTGGTTTTGCTCTATAGCCCACCCGGAGCCTCCACATATTTTATCAATGAACTGTCTGAGCTGCTTCGAAGATGTGCTCCAGTTCTGAAAGGATCCTGATTCTCAGTGATTTCCACATCCACGTTGACTCTCTAAAGAGCCCTCTTGCAAGGGATCTCATGGCCACTCTGACCTCACTTGGCTTCACTCAGCACATGACATCTGCCACTCACTAATGCGGCCATACTCTCGAGTTTGTTTGCTCATGAGGCATATCGGTAATCAACCTGCCCGTCACTGATCCTGGTCTGTCTGATCATTCTGCTGTGTGGTTTGATCTTCAAGTACCGCCTCCCATTTCTATCACCAAGCACCATATCCAATCTCAAACCTTAGCGCCCTTACTCCAGACAGATTCATAGCAGCCATAAATAGTACTTCACTCTCCGCCTCAGCTCACTCTGCCTCTGATGCGAAATCAAAAACTTACAACAATGCGATTTCAAGCATACATGATGATTTGGCCCCATTGAAATCACGCTATGTCTCAGACAGAAAACCATCCACCTGGTATACTGCTAAAATCCGGCATCTCAATGCAAATGATTTAGAGAATATCTGGCCTCACCGTTCATGGTCAAATCTTTAAGGAACAGCTCCTCCGCTGCCAGTACCAGCCATATTTCCAGCATTCTGGCTGATTCCTGCGAGAAGCCCAAGATTCTTTTCTCGACCATTAATCAGCACCTTTGTTCTACCAGTCACTCGCCCTCACCTCCCTTTACTAATAAAGATCAGGCGGATCAATTGATTCAGTTTATCTCTGAAAAAACTGAAGCCCATCATATCTCTACCGAGCCTCAATCACCAACCATCTCATCTCATTATCTGAAACCGCTTAATCCTATATAGGGTCACGGTGAGCCGGAGCCTATCCCGGAAACACAGGGCGTAAGGCAGGAATACACCCGAGGACGGGACGCCAGTCCATCGCCGGGCATTGCGGGACAATTTTAGTCTGCGAGCCAATCAACCTATCCAGGAGCATGCTTTTGGACTGTGGGAGGAAACCGGAGTACCCGACGAAAACCCACGCGGACACGGGGAGAGCATGCAAACTCCACACAGAAAGGCAGCCGAGCCGAGAGATTCGAACCCGGGACCTTCTTGCTGTGAGGCGTCAGCGCTAACCACTGGGCCACCGGGCCGCCCTAATCACCAACCAATACCTCAATAAATGTTCCTCCACCATTCTTGACCTTAAAACGCCTGGAATTTTCTGAATTAATGGAATCAGAGGGCCCTTCTTTAGTTATGAGATATTGGCCCACAAACTGCTACCTCGATCCTTTCTAATCCAAAATCATCAAATTTCAAATTCCTTGCCACGTCTGTCACTAATCTGTTTAATAATTCACTTCACTCTGGTATCGTTCCCACACTATCCCTGGCCTCGATTGCAACGTCCCTCATAATTATCGTCCCATCTCAAATCTATCATTCATCTCTAAGGTCCTTGAACGTGCCATAGCGGCACAACTCCAGAAATACGTTCTTAACAATGACCTCCTCGAGGCGTTCCAATCTGGGTTCGGATTCGACCACATTACTGAAACTGCTCCGGTAAAAGAGTTGATGACCCTCTCGTCACTGCTGATGAAGGCGTGCCAAGTATTCTTGTCCTGGACCTGAGTGCTGCCTTTGTTACCGTTGACCACCCGATCTTACTTGAGGGACTGGAGGATACAGGGGTCTCTGGCAGTGCCCTGCATTGGCTGAGACCCTACCCGTCTGACCAGAAGCAGTTTGTCAGCCTTGAAGAACAAAATTCAGATAATCATCCTGTTTTATTTGGAGTTCCTTGGAATTCAGTTCTCGACCCACTCCTCTTCAGCATCTACAGACAACCTCTTGGCCATATCCTGCACATCATCAATCTCCGCTACCGTTGCTATGCTGATAACATCCAAATCTATATCCATGCAAAGTCATCCATCAATGCGTCAGGACTTTGCATGTCATCCTCACTGTCAACTGTGAAGGCTTGGCTCAATTCAAATTTTCTAAAACTAAATGGCGACAAAACAGAAGTTTTGCTTGTCATAACCCGACACCATTTTTCCAAGGCTGAACCTATCCAATTGATGCTTGACGACAAGACGATTGAAGTTGCTAAGGCAGTCCCGAGTCTAGGTGTTACTCTTGATTCCTTACTCACCTTTGAGACACACATAAACAAGGTGACGAAATAAGCCTATTTCCATCTCAAAAGCACAGCCAGACTGCACAACATCCTGTCACCCGCTGATGCTGAGAATATAATACACATCTTCATCTCCTCACGAATTGATTACTACAATGCACTCTTCCTGGCGCCCCTGCCTACCTGATCAATCGTCTCTAACGTGTGCAAAATGCACCTGCTAGAGTCCTCACTCACACACTCATCCACGATCACATATCCCCAGTACTTATATCTCTCCACTGGTCATCTGTTATATGCAGGATTGAATTCAAGAACCTCCTTCTCACCTGCAAGGATCTCACTTGCACTGCTCTGACATGCATCCTTGACCTACTTCAGGCACCCTCCTCAACCAACATCTTCGATCCTCCAATACGGGCTTGCTGATATGCCCAGATCACACCTCCATTTGATGGGTGACAGAGCCTTCTCACTCACTGCTCCCAGATTCTGGAATGCCCTTCCGTTGGAGATTCGATCAGCTGAGTCCTTGAGCATCTTCAAATCTCGTTTCAAGACTCACTTGTTTCATAAGGCTTTCAGTCCTGCAGCTTGGACTATTGATGCGGCTCAGTGTTGTCGTGCCGGGATGATGGCTCTCTTCTGACCTGCGCCTGCTCGGGAACATTTATTTCTTCCTCCGGCTAGGACTGTTGATGCGGCTCAGTGTTGTCGTGCCGGGATGATGGCTCTCCTCCGACCTGCGCCTGCTGGGGAACATTTATTTATTCCTCGTTTGTTGCACAATTTTATATATTTTGTTGTGTTTTGTTTAATCCTATAATTTATTGCTACTCTTTGACTTTCAGTTGGGCTGTCCTGATGTTGTTGACATGTTGTTCTCTTCCCGGCTCGAATTTGTAAAAAAAAAAAATTATCGAAAAAAAGTTTATTGCTGAATTGCCGTTTTCTCGTTGTTGATGTGCCGTTCTCTCAGCAGCTCTGTGCAGCGCTTTGTGACCCTCGGGTGATTGCGCTCTAGAAATGCAATTGTTATTATTATACCATAAATGATACCTTAAACCATTTCTCAATATACGTATTAACACTGATAATTTTGCAGATCATATTTTACATGTTCTGCAACGACGCGTATATTTTGAAAAACCCAAGAAAGTTATTGTTGCTAATTTTCCGTTCGAATGTCGTTGTTTTTGACATGCTGTTCTCTCCGCAGCTCTGTGCAGCGCTTTATAACCCTCGGGTGAAGAACGCTGTACAAATGCAATCATTATTATACAAGCACACAAGTTGGACCGTGCTTCCTCTATGTTCACAATGCAGTTGAATGCGAAACGTTGTTACATAATGAATATATTTTACAAAGCTCTAAAATAAATCTTAAAACATATTCTGAGTAGTATCATTAAGTAGCCACTATAAGTAACCAGACAGAATAAGGTATAAGTGCTATGCATAGCCCGGGACACTCTCTTTCCAGCACTCAAACCCACCCATGGCCATGCATCTGTGTTCCGATGGCGTGCGGGAGAAGACGTGGTGGGGCCCGCTTGTCTCTCATCACGCCACCATACACGCCAGCATGCCACTCCAACAAGAAGACCTGAGACTTATGCTTATGCTTTGTTCTTTATTAACGACTACTACACACTACGTAATGCCACACGACCATGCAACTCAGCACCCTACCCTCCCTGTGCTTCGCACGCTAGCCACTCACACTCGGCTACATTGTGACGTGGGTCCCTGTCAACCTCCCATCCTGGACTCTCTCTTCACTCTTCCCTCACATCATCCTTATATTCTCCTCAGTCGTCACGCTCTCACCCAATCACCTCTTTCCATGACCATCCCCATGTCCCACCACCTCTTCAGTCCACGTGATGTTTGCGAGCTCGTGAGTGGGGAGAATCCCGGAAGAGAAAGGGGGAAATCCCCTTCTCACCTTACCTGACTCTTTGTCGTCCTGGGCGACCCAGTCTACTCATAGCACGGTGACCCTAACCCTGCCTGTTCGTACTGGCATGGGCGTCGCGATGCACCTGTCCTGGTATGGCGCGAGGCTTGACACCACATAAGTTTGCTTCCAAATCGCGCCACAGAAGCTGCAATCTTGCCCGACCACTTAATCCTATCAATTGCCAATTCTACAGTAACATTGCGATTAAACATAATCTCTCACAGTTTTTACTGAGAGTAGCATAGCAAGGGTAGGGCACAAATCCAGGGACTCCTCAGGCACTCTGAAGCTTGAATTATGTTCTCGTATCTGTTACACTTAAGAAGGACGGCCACAAAGTGACCGTTATGGAAAATCGGAGAGAAACAGCTTTGGCTTCACCACCACTCGGAATCATATTCCAGACCTGAGGGTGGTTTTAACGGCGCAACTCTGCACGCGATAAAATCCCTGGCATCATTATGCGGCTAAGCTTATGCCACTAATTTAAAATTTATAGGTAGAGTTACATTTTTATTGATTTTTTTTCCGTAAAGGCAGGGACGGGTTTGGGCAGATGCAGGAGAGAGGGAGATAATGAGAGATGGGGGAGCAGGGAGAGTGAATGCGCGTGGTACAGGGAGACGGAGGAAGAGGAGTATATGATCGCTGTTTATAGAGCTCAAAGGGCCTTCTCGTGAGTCAATTCATCAGTACAGTGCATCCCATACAAAGCGCTGTCTAAAGCTGGCCCGCATTGATTGATTGTTCGGTTGAGATCTGGCATCTTTCTCGTGGTTTCGTGTGCTGAACTATATTGATAATGTATCAAAATAGTGCATGGATTGTTTCAATAAACATCACAACTTTGCCATTAATGATAATGTGCAGTATTAGCATCAGTATTATTCACAAAATAGTTATTATCGTATGTGACGCTTGTGAGTAAATCAGCCCGACTGCACCCGATATCATTGAATTTTGAAAGCCGAGCAGGGTAAATTACAGAATAAATAACAAACATCTCTCATCTCATTATCTGAAACCGCTTAATCCTATATAGGGTCACGGTGAGCCGGAGCCTATCCCGGAAACACAGGGCGTAAGGCAGGAATACACCCGACGACGGGACGCCGGTCCATCGCCGGGCATTGCGGGACAATTTTAGTCTGCGAGCCAATCAACCTATCCAGGAGCATGCTTTTGGACTGTGGGAGGAAACCGGAGTACCCGACGAAAACCCACGCGGACACGGGGAGAGCATGCAAACTCCACACAGAAAGGCACCCGAGCCGAGAGACTCGAACCCGGGACCTTCTTGCTGTGAGGCGTCAGCGCTAACCACTGCGCCACCGCGCCAACAAACATCAATTGCCCAATTCACAAAGTTACCTGTGGAGTGTTAATAATTAACGTACACAAGCGCTTATGGTCAATTGTTCAGCGAATTAGAATTCCTCTCATCAGCTGCTGTTTTGGAGAGCCATGTTGACCGTTGCTCCTCTCTGTTGTGCGACGTTTCGCCTCCCACGTTAGAGGCATCCTCGGGCTAAGGGTAACAATTGCTAATAATCATATAGATTTGGTTACGCCATTCTGCATATTGTTTGTATACATTATTCCTCATCATTGCGCACCAAATTAATGCTCTCGGTTTTATATATATATCTAAGCTGAAAGGAATCTTAAATCTGTGCAGCTCTTTTTAACAGGTGTCTAGTGGGAGAGATAAGCAAGTTACATCTCAGGACACCGAAGCCAATTTAATCAGGCCTAATTAACCTAGGCAGCATGCTTTTGTACTGTGGGAGGAAAACAGAGTCCCTGGCGAAAAGCCACGCGTAAAATATGCACGCTCCACACAGAAAGGTACCCGAGCACATTCATGTGTGTGAATGTTTTCCGCAGGACTGAATTTCTCCCCCTAATCCCCAACCACAAGACAATTCTGAACGAAGACCCCTCCTGGAGAGGTTTTAAGAAGTTCAGTGCAATAAATACCGCTGGCTTCAACGATGCCCTTTACCGCTGACAGTGTGCGTAGACTATTTTATGTCCCGCGATCAGTCTCAAATGGCCGATGACATTCACAATGAGAGTGAAATTGGCTTTGCTTCATACGGCATACACACTTCCCCACCGCCTCATCTCGCCTCGCCACACGGAGGACAAGTGTCAACTGTTCCACGACGCAATCTTAAATCCAACCTCCCGGTAATTTCAAGAGCGCGCCGGAAGATTAAAAAAATAACTTACTTCCCAACAGCGATGTATATTGCTAACAAGTGTATAGGGGGTATTTATTTATTTATTTCCCAAGCCACAGAAAGGTTATTAGTTCAGGGACAACGTACTTGCAATAATATTCAATGCATGATAGATCCAATCATTTGAATGCTATCTAGTGTAATTTTACTAAATTTTATACGGTCACGAATTTAATATTTTCCTATTTCAGTTCTTTTACGACTGGTGTAGCTTTCTCTGTTAGAACGTTTTTACCCTTCCCGCTGAACAACTGTTAAAATTAGCTACATAGCTCAACGGTTCCAGGTTAAATAAAACGGACTGAATAATCAACCGCTGTGTTGTCGCCGCTGCTCCACACGAATGACTGTCCACGGTATTCCTGACGGAGCCTTACAAAGTTTTTGTGTCATCGAGAATATTTCCAGCGAATAATATTATCACTCACTCGCTGTGATATAATCACTTACTCTGATAATCACCTACTGTGATTATATTGCACGGTTAACTCGCGGTTATCTGTGCACAGGTTACGCGAGCTGTAAAATAACCGTGCTCGCAAAGACGTGGTGTAAACATTGAAAATTTATGGACGCGTCGAGGTGCCGTATTTCTACTACCTGCCTCGCTGAGCGATCACTTTGAGAAACGATAAACACAGGCATTATATAAGCATTGTAAACCATGAAAATATCCTCATTTGCATGTTTAATAGTACGGTTAATCTGTTTTTACATTTACTGTATCTCACCCATTATCCGGAGATAACGTCGTGCAAATAATAAATGTAGACTTACATGGTGCGGTTTACTGAGAATAATGAAATCACTTCGTGAGAAGAAATATTTTATTAATTATTACAGAAATTGTTCAAAGTGTCCTCCATCTTCTTCAGTACACGTGGTGCATCTGACTACTGCACCCAGCGAATTAAAAAAATCTCATCTCATTGTCAGAAAACGCTTAGTCCTGTACAGGGTCGCGCTGAGCCGGAGCCTATCCCGGCAGACACAGGGCGCAAGGCAGAGATATACCCCACAATGGGACGCCAGTCCATCACGAGGCACTGCAGCTTGGAAGCCAATTAACCTGTGCAGCAGCATGTCTTTTTCGACTGTGGGAGGAAACCAGAGTGCCCGGCAAAAACCTCACACAGACACGGGAGAACATGCACCAAACTCCACACAGGAAGGCACCCGAGCCGAGATTCGAACCCGGGCCCTTTTTGCTGTGAGGCGACAACGCTACCCACTGGACCACCATGCTGCCCCTGATGAAAGCTGTAAGCGAGAATTTCATTATCGTTTGCAGCTGAGGCTGACATCTTCCCCCCTCCTCCTTATGTCGAAGGGAAATGGGTGGGCTTAGGGCTGTGGCTCATGTAGCTGGAATGGTTGCACTGGTACATTGCCCAGACCTACCCGGAAACCCTGGCTGATGTTGGAGATGTTCAAGCCAGCAGAGAGAAAACGACGGGCCCACTCCCATTTTTTTTATTGAATGTGATTCAGAGCCTGAGACAAGGAAAAGCACCAGGCAGAAATGATCTTCCAAGCGAAATCCTGAAGGAAGGTGGTGTTTTTTGGACTGTGGGAGGAAACCGGAGTGCTTGGCAAAAACCCACGCGAGATTCTAACCCAGGACCTTGCTGTGAGACGACAGCGCTACCCACTGGGCCACCGTGTCACCCGAATTTTAAAAAAATATTCTTGCCAAATCAATGCAATCAAATATAAAAATAATAATTCTCGGTAAAGCGACTTATACCGCACCCTGTACTTGCTGCTGCTGAGGGTTTCTAAGATTACGGATATTACATTAGTTCTGTATTTTCTGTTATCTGTCTTTTTGTTTCATTGAGACACTCCGCAGCTCACAAAACATAACACTGGCTGATCGAGAGCTGACTGTGCCAGTGGTTTGAAATGGTGAAATCATGCATGTTACTGCTACAAGCCCACGTGGTGATATCAGCTGAAAATATTTTTAAAAACATGGCATTGTTACGATGTGAAGCCCATGGAAGGCAGTATCACCTGCCACGATATTTAAACCAGACTCTGCGGCAGATCTCCCAAACATTTTACTCTTGCCGCATTTTACGACAGACGCCGCTCCGTTCAATTCGTTATAGAGCCTCGATGTCAATTAATACTAATGCATGAAATTTATACCATATTATGCGTTAGCACTCAATGTCGAAGGTATTTGAAAAGGGAACCGTTCAGAGGCACGATGAAACCGCTTAGTGCTGTACAGGGTCGCGGTGAGCCGGAGCCTATCCCGGCAGACACAGGGCGCAAGGCAAGGATATACCCACGATGGGACGCCAGTCCATCACCGGGTACTGTCGGCAATCTAGTCTGCAAGCCAATTAACTTATGTAGCAGCATGTTTTTTGGACTGTGGGAGGAAACCGAAGTGCCCGGCGAAGACCCACGCGGACACGGGGAGAACATGCAAACTCCACACAGAAAGGCACCCGAGCCGAGATTAGAACCCGGGACCTTCTTGCTGTGAGGCGACAGCGCTACCCACCAGGCCACCGTGCCGCCCCTATTATTTTATGAATATTATTAATTATTATTATTTTGCAGACGCCCTTATTTAGGGCGACTTACAACATTAAAGACACGTGAGGAAACCACAGAGAGGCGAAGGGAGGCACCCATGTTTTCAGCTGGCACCAACATTTGCCAGACACTGCGCCATATTATGATGTTATCGGTCAATTAATTATAATATACGCCTATTCATTTATTGTTGTTATTGTTGTTGTGAAAGGAAACCGGAGAATCCGAAAAAACCCATGCAGAACGGGGAGAGAACACACAAACGCCATACAGAAAGGCGCCTGAGATGGGAATCAAACCGCCTTGGGCTGGAATTACATTGTGTGAAGCGTAGATATTACCACTGCACCCATCCACCACCCAATTCATTTAATGTCACCCGGATAATTTATACACTAACATTACTTCTCCGATAGAGCTAATCTTTCCGTATGAGAGAGTCCTTAAGACATTATACAAGTCGCTTTAAAAATTAACTTCTTTCATCATGCGCTGCCTAATGAATAGGCTATGCAAATTAACCTTTAATGCTAATATTAATATAATTTGTGGTTTATTTAAACCAAAAATAGTCATGTATTGACGTAGCTTGTAACGGTTCGATATATGATAATTTTTCTCAAGAGCTGTTTTTTTTTTCCAGATAGCCAGGTCAAGGGGTCCTCTCTCCTTCACGTTGTTTCGCCCCTCCCAGGTTAGATGCATCATCAGGCGACGCCTAAGAGACAATTGAGCTTCTGAAAAAATAGTAGTCTGAATGTATTGACCGGGATTGTCTACTTTTAGTATTCAACAAATATCTCCACTGAGAAGCGAAACGGTGCCCAGGCATTGTTGTCTGAAATGAAAAAAAAAATCGATAAATGAAATCTCTATCTCCCAGGAGATTCTAAATTGGATTTCAAGCTATGGACAGGTGAGACGTTCCAGTGTTACAGTCATCGTTCCGGTATTATTCTCCCAACTTCTATCCATTGAATCAGCTTCTTCCAATAATTATGTCCTGCTGTTACCTCATAAATATAAACCCTAACACTTGTAAAAATAAAGCATCCATCGTGGTGGATTTTGTGTCTGCCGTTGAGGATGTTGACGTGCAGGGTGTCATGTGTTTAAGTCGGTAGTCAGGTGTGAAAATGTACCCTGTTACCACGGAGTGCATGATAAATAATGAAAACTGTTCCGCTGCAGCCTTACTGACTGTAGTCTTTATTGATAACAGTAACCTATATAGGGCAGCTAATCTAATAAGACTATTCTTATGGCTGTTATATAAATGAGTGCATCACGTCATCAAGTTAGATATCAAAACGTTTAAACCTCGGTTTATTCAAGTTGTCCACAAACTCGCAAGGTGAAGTCAAAACTAAAACTGTTCACTGTGAAATCCATAGGGCGGTGGTGACGGAAAAATATTTACTTCAGTGGTTAAAATGGCGGGACGAAAAATAATCCGCGTATTTATGGACAACTGAGGTTGAGAACGTTCATGCGTTAGGTCTGTCCGTCCACGCTCTTCAAGGTGATTCAATGTAAATACAAGTTTAGTATACAGTTATGTTTTAATATATAACAGTTATGTTTTAATATATAACTGTATACTAAACTCGGTAGAAAGCCTACGAAGTTTGTGCAAGGGCTGCTGCCCTCTGATTAATTTGGCCACTGTGTGTCTCGGATGGTTAGCAATTATTAACGTTAATTTAATACGAGACCAAATGCCTGTCGGGGAAAAACACTGTGGAATCTGTGCTCGTGTATGGATTTGTCTCTGTTACTGTAAAAGCTGTTATTGTCAGAGTGCCTACCGATGACAGTTATAGCTATGGTTTATGAAATATTGTCTTTCTTGATTGCTTTCAGAATTGTGTATTTTGATATAATAATACATCTGACTGTCCTCGTGTACCGACATTCCCTTGATTGAATAGAGTTAATTAAATAGCTATCGCCTACAATGTTATTGACCCATCCTAAAATAGGAACTTTAACGTGGTGGAGGGGATTCTGTACCCCAATGAACCTGGGGGCTGTGCTGTCCAGCGCCTCAGCACCTGGTAGGGTCATCCATGGAAAGTTAGCCTCAGATGAGGGGCAAACATATTCGGCTCCAGAACCTAACTCCTTGATAGGGGTTGAACTCTCTCCTACTCCGGAATCACACATGGGGAGACGCGGCGAGCCGTAATGAGGATACTCACCAACCCCTGGCTAAGTGCTCCTCAATTGGAGTTAGTCCCAGTAAATGAGAGGGTTACCTCAATGCAACTTCGGGTCGAAGGGAGGACTCTGTTGTGTGTGCATACGATCTAAACAGGAGTTCAGAGTTCACTAACGTCTTGGAGACAGTGGGTGGGGTGCTGAAAAATACTCCACCTGGTGATTCCAGAGTTCTACTGGGAGACTTCAATGCCCATGTAGGCTATGATGGAGAAACCTGGAGAAGTATGATTGGGAGTAACGGCCTGCCCGATTTGAATCCCAGTGGTGTTATGTTAGTGGACATATGTGTTTGTCATGGACCGTCCATAACAAACATCATGTTCGAGCACAAGGAGGCTCATGAGTGTACTTGGTACCAGAGCACCTTGGGGCAAAGGTCGATGATCGACCTTGTAGTTGTCTCATTGGTCCCGAGACCATATGTTTTGGACACTTGAGAGGAGCATAGCTGTCTAGCAATCACCACCTGATGGTGCACTCGATCAGATGGCCGGGTAGGATGCCGGACAGACCTGGTAAGCCCAAACATCTGGTGAGCATTTTCTGGTAACGACTGGTGGTAGATTTTTTTCAGAGCAATTTCAGCTCCCACCTTCAGCGGAGTTTCTCTCACATTCCAGACGAGCAAAGAAGGCTGACGACAAAGCGTCCAAATGGATCCTGTTTAAAGCCTCCATCATAGAAACGGTTGCTAGGAGCTATGGCCAGAAAGTGGTCGGTACTGGTTATGGTGGCAACCTAAGAGGACGTGCTGGTGGACCACCAGCAATGAGGGAAGCTGTCAAGCTGAAAAGGAGTCGTTCCGGGCTTGATTGGCACGGGGGACCTCTGATTGCGTGAACAGGGCAGGCCAGTATGACTGCAACTGCAGTGATTGCAGAAGCGAAAGCCCGCGTGTGGGAGGAGTTAGAGAGGCTCTGGAGAAATACTTTTGGCTGGCTTCAAAGAAGTTCTGGCAAACCATCCGACGACTCAGAATGGGAAAGCAGGGCATCACCCAGACTGTTATCAACAAGAGCAGAAAGATACTGACCTCGACAAGGGATATTGTTGAGAGGTGAAAGGAACACGTTGAGCAACTCCTAAACCCAACAGACACACCGTCGGAGTAGGAGGCAGGCCTGGAGTGTACTGGGTGTTCACAGCCCATCTCCTTAGCAGAAGTCACTGAGGTAGTCCAGAAGCTACACAGTGGCAAAGGACCAGGAGTGGATGAGATAAACCCAGAAGTGCAAAAGGCCTTGGATGTTGTGAGGCTGTCATGGCTGACATGCCTTTTCAATGTTACATTGGCGTTGGGAACTTTGCTAATGGATTGGCAAATAGGGGTGGTGCTTCTCATTTCCACAAAGGTGGCCCACAGATTGTGTTCCAACTCCTGAGAGATCACAATGCTTAGCCTCCCTGGGAATGCCAATGCCAGGGTGCTAGAAAGGAGGATCTGGCCGATTGTCGAACCCCGGATTCAGGAGGAATAATGTGGATTTCGGCCCTGACCATTCAACAGCAGACCATCTTTTTACATTCACAGATTCTTGAGAGATCATGGGAATTTACTAAACTAGTCCACATGTTCATTTGTGGACTTGGAAAAGGCTTATGACTGTGTGCCCCGAGGAGTTCTGTGGGAGGTACTGTGGGAGTATGGGGTACCGGGGCCGTTACTGCACACTATTCGGTCCTTGGATAACCGGCATTAAGTCAAGCCAGTTATCTGTGGGCGTTTTGCTCAATCAAGGTACACCTTTTCCCCCATTCTGTTTGTGATTTTCAAGGACAGGATATCAAGGCATAGCCGAGGACCAGAGTATATCCAGTTTTTAGGTATGAGGGTGGCATATCTGCTTTTGTAGATAATGTTGTCCTCTTTACGTCATCAGACTGTGATCTCTAACGTGGACTGGAACGGTTTGCAGTCAAGTGTGATGCAGTGGGGGTGAGCGTTAGCACCTCCAAATCTGAGGCCATGGTTCTCGCCCAGAAAAAGGATGCTTGACCCCTGTTGGGTGTGGAGTGTGCAGCTGCCCCAAGTAGAGGCGTTCAAGTATATTGGGGTCTTGTGAACGAATAAGGGTTAAAAGGAGCGTGAGATTGGCAAATGGATGGGGACTGTGTCTGTAGTAATGCAGGCATTGTACAAGACCATCGTGGTGACGATGGATCTGAGTCAGGAGGCAAAACTCCCAATTTACCAGTTAATCTCGTTCCAACCCTCACTAACAGTTATGAGCTTTGGGTAATGACTGAAAAAAGAAGGTCTCGGATAGAGGTGGCTGAAATAAGGTTGCTCCGCAGGGTTGTTCAGCTCAGCCTTAGAGATAGGGTGAGGAGCACAGTGATCCACAAAGATCTCAGAATAGAACCGCTGGGAGGAGTCAGTAGAAGTGATTCGAGCATCTGTTTCGGATGCCTTCTGGGTGCCTCCCTCTGGAGGTGTACCGGGTACAGCCAACTAGCAGGAGACTCCGGGGAAAAGCCAGGATCCGTTGGAAGGATTATATCTCTCATCTGACCTGGGAACATCTTCGAATCCTTCTGAAAGAGCCGGAGGTAGTTGCCATGGAAAAGGATGGAAAGGACGTCTGGGCTGCTTTGCTTAAGCCTGTTGACTCTACAACTTTGACCCAGATAAGCGACATGGCAATGAATGGATGGAGAATTAGTATTGAGCACAGCTGTACATTGACAGCATATAATTACTGATATAATAGATGACAGTATTATTGATTGAGCCTTTTATAAGGTAAAATTACAATATTAAAATGAAAGGCAACAGGAATATATGTACAATACCACACGCGAATATGCGCTACTATCCTTGACTACCAATGAGCTATTCAAAAGAGATGCATTCCGAAGGTCTTATTTGTATTGGATTCCATGAATTGGATAGATCAAAATGACTGTTGATAAAAGTATGCGACCTTGGTCGCTGAAAGCGTTGATGACCTAAGGTTAAGAATAACGACAGATTGGCAGCTAAAGGATGAAAGAACATCCGAGGAGACGTCTATCACAGAAAAATTCTTATTGTCAGTTAAATGTTTCTCAACTGTATCTACAGCAATAAATAGAGCTTAAAATCTCAGCATATTTACTTTCTTACATTGCTGATAAAATCAGCTCACATGAAGGTGCACAATGGATTGTTGCATATCAGCACCGGGAGAGATGGCAATACACTTGCTTGGAAGGTCTTCATCCAGCCTTAGATTGAACACGCATGACTGCGCTGTATTGGAATTAGTGTCAACTGTGCATAAGGATTGCACATCGCTGCTCAATTCAGACGCTTAATAATAATGAATAAGAACGGGAAACAATGAAAACCAATGTATAACTGATTTTAAAAACTGCAAACGATAATAATAATTGCTGCATTTCTTAAACGCCTTTCACCCGAGGGTCACAAAGCGCTGCACAGAGCTGTGAAGAGGACGGCATGTCAACAACAACGTCATCAGAATAGATCCATAAAGTAAAATAATGACTATAAATCAATGAACGACATGAAATAAAAATAAAATTATTCAAAGAAATAAAGGAAAGAAGAAGTATTCCAAGCAGGTGCTGGTCAAGAGCGTAGCATCACCCAATCAGACAACAGTGAGCAGCATCAACAGTCCAAGCCCGAGGACTTCCATGCCTTACGGAAGAAGTGAATATTGAAACGGGATTTGAAAATGCCCAGGGACTCAGCTGACCGAATTTCTAATGGAAGATGATTTTTAATTTAGGAAACTTGGTCAGTGATTGAAGAGTCTGTGAACTATTTAGTGCCGCTTTTCCAAGTTGTATTGGGGGATGAAACTCTATAACTAGTGAGCAAACTAAATTAAATACAATCTCTACTAAGAAAGCCCATACGCTTTAAGGCAGAGATTCTCAACCTTTTCCACCTCAAGGCCCACTTGGATCTAGTCTCCACGGACTACTGAGTGGCGCTCCCGACCCACTGGTGGGTCGCGACCCCACAGGTTGAGAATTGGGTGAAAACAGCGGCTGTGGCGTTCAGGGTGAGCGCGCCTGTCGGCTGCGCATGAACCACACTGTCCCCGCAACACCTAGGGGAGATCCACTCCGAGCCACCCCCTAAGCGCACCGTATCCGCGACCCCGCAGGGCACTGTCGTTTTTAACACAACCACGCAGCAAAGAGATTCCAATTTGCCAGCCAAGTGGGATTTTATGGCGTGATCCAGTTAATTTTTTTATCTCTGCACCAGCAGCTTGTTAATCCCCCCCCCACAAACACAGTACTAGGCGACGTGAATTTATTTATTCGCTCAATCTTATTTAAATATGAACATTGTTTACAACCCTATGTAAATTCATGGCTGAATGAGGTTCTACGTAGGCGGTGTCGGTTTGTGAGTTGTTGACCAAAGCTCAGCACAGTGTTCCGGGTCGGATTTGTGATGGGTTTAAGAAGCGGTGGATGTAGGACTGTTTCAGATTTTGCTCCTCACTGATATAAGCAATTACCTAGAATTGAACTGTAGTTGTCGGGTTCATAGCGCAGTGTGTGAAACACTACGCCATCGCGTCACCACTCCACTGCTGGTCGGCATATATCTCACAATGACTATTGAAACTGATTTTAATAAGAGGTTTTAATAGAAAATATCTCATCTCATCTCATTATCTGAAACCGCTTAATCATATATAGGGTCACGGTGAGCCGGGGCCTATCCCGGAAACACAGGGCGTAAGGCAGGAATACACCCGACGAC
>JAZEWT010000004.1:14896178-14913976 GCA_036362905.1 Mordacia mordax
TAATAAAATATGTCACACTTGCCTACCCTACCTGCTGCACCCACCTATCCAAATGGGGGTGATGAATGCTGTTAATTCCATCGACAATGTAATATTGTCACAGCCTTGAATTGTGCGTTTATGTACTCTACTTACATATATAAAATGGCTAGGCATGCGGCAGGTCACCAATAATATTCTCCCCTCTCATTGGCTGACAGCTTTTGTGACATCACAACCAGCCCTCTCAATGGCATACAGAGACCCTTGAATGCATATTATTAATTCTGTTTATTTCATCATTGTTCAGATCATAATTATTTAGTTCCCTGGTTGAGCGGGCTCGGCTGCATCTCTGTGTGGAATTTGCGTGTCCCCACTCCGCGTACTCCGCTTTCCTCCAACTAACGCGCTGATGCATAGGTTAATTAGCCTGATGAGTAAAATGCCCGCCCCCCTCGAAAAAACATCTGCCCTGCGATGTGTTGGCGTCACATCCTTAGTATATGCCGCCTTGCTCCAGGCCCCCCGCGACCATGTGCAGGATTAAGCGGGTACTAATGCCGAACTGAATACTCTCTGGTCGTGTCACGTAACAACTCTGCAGAGGATCTCGTGAATTAGCTGTGGCTGCTCGGAGCTCATCTCATCATCGCCACCGCCACCTAGCGGTCAGCACAACATCCCATCAATGGGCAATCATAATCAATCATAATACACAGGGACGCATTCGTGCAGCGCTTTGGGGCTATGGGTGAAAGGCGCTATATAACTGTCATGCGTTATGATTCTGATCTGGAGAGCATGCACTAATAAGCGTTAATGTGGCCGAGTGGGAAAGGAATGTAAGCAGGTTAACTCAAACAAAATGCACAAAGTGCTCTGCGCGTGATGTGTGACCTGAGAGGGGGCGCGCACCCGGAGTGAGCGTGGCGGTGTTCAGGTTTATTATTAATAACAGGGAGGCACGCAGAGCCAGAGAAGTCGGAGTCAAACGAGAGTTGTGAAAATGAAATAAGCACTTGTAACTTCTTTCATTTTCCCCCATCCCCACCCATTTTATGCCTACCTCCTACCTAAATAACCGGGTGATTGATTCCGCCCGTGCATCCTCTCTGAGTGCTATGCCTCAGTTACAAAATGCAGTTGTGTCTGCACGATAATTAAAATTTCAGATTGATACTTGGAATGTATCGTAATTCTAAGATGGCAATAGTGTTTCTGGCGTGACAGCGCCACGAAGACCCTGGGTTCAAATCAGAGGTCTCAGCTACCTCTGGTTAAACTGCATTTTTAACTATAAGAAGTTAGTCTCATCCCAGTCACCAATAACTATACAAAGGAACACTATATTATATATTGTTTTCAGTTAATTTATTTACAAGGTTTAAAAAACACATTGATTTGAATGTTGTGTGAGAGTCTCATTGGCGCGAGTGTGGAAAAGTACGACCCCTACTGTGTACAGAATAATGAGGCCACTGCAAGAATATTTCTGTAAAAATCCTGTGACAAATCACTTCTGCAGCCATTCTCTGGTACGCAGGATGCAAAATCTCGAAACGGATCCTTCTTCTAGCCACATAACACCGAAAATATTCCTGAAATAGCTTGGTGGGAAAACGCCAACAGAGAAATACGAAGAAAACAATAATTTTCTTGATGGCGAGGTCAACCAGAGAGCAAACATCCACCCCACTGCTGGACCGTCTTGTTCACTCGAGATTAGCGTTACGATTGTACGGCGCAATGTTAGTTGTTAAGATGGTTTTTGTTGCTATGTGCTTGAACAGGCCATCAAACACTCTATGGGCTGGAAGAAGCGTTATCACCAGCAACACATGACCTTGGGCGGCACGATCTGTAGAATTTAGTGGGCTTGAAAGGCAGGAGGAATATGAAATCGTGGGAAACAAAGTGGCCCCATTTTCAGTGGAGAATATGCACAATAATGTGTCACGCTTACCACTGCCTAGACTTGCACAAGAATGATGCGTGCCGGTGTTCCTTGTTCCATCCATAATTTGTTTATTACGTTGAAGTTTTCGAGTGTTCGTCTGTTTGGAAAATTGCGAATAACACGCAGTTATATATAAGTAGATTTTTTCCCTATACTATATTTAATAATAGTTGGGGGCTCTCTCTGGAACAATCCTGACTAATCACGCTTCAGAACTACATCAATATTTGCAGCTTTGATAAATCAATCCACTGCTGGATGAAGGCCTCTGTCGCCATCTCGCGATCCTGTGATGTAATAATCCGCCTAGCACGCGGACATAGGCTCATTTCATTGCTCCATCGCCTCGGCGTTCTGTTCCTTGCTATTCTTTCCATTGTCATCTAACCATCACAAAACTTTGAATTCGGCTTGATGTTTTTTCAGATCCATCGTGCCTTAAAATGGGATTCACGAGTAGTTAGAAGCCGTGAATTTTGGATGCTAACAGAACACAAACCCAACGGTATACAACATCTGCCGTATGACACAAGTAGCTCACAAATGCAGCAAATGCATCGTTGAGCCATAATAGTAAGCGGGAACGTACAACTCTTTGTGAATGCTTTGCAGTTACGGGAATCGTATTTACAATACCACATCATGCTGGTCAGTGCGGATTGGTGAATGTGGGAGAAAGAGAGGGAAATAATGGCTCAGCACGATATCATTTGCCACGGATGTTACCCATGACTGGAAATTAAACTCAGTTCTCCGGGCTCAAATCGAAATGTGCATATCACTGCAGAAACACTACTCTTTGAGCAGTATGTTTGTGACATTAAACATCTATTTCTTATTGATCTCATTGAACACTAATACAATGAGAAGGCACCCCTATCTACAAATAAATATTCTGAGTCTAATTATAGTTTCGTCAGCGATAGAAGTATGATTTCCCAGCGCTTTCAGCAAACAGCTTCACAGCATAATTGCTCGTGGACCTTAACTTTAACTAGGGTGTTTTGTTAGTTAAACATCAACGTAATTGAATGCGGCAATGTTAGAAAGGGTTGATACTGTTCTAAGGTCATGCTGTTTCCAACGGCCCCATTTATAAACACAGGATTATAAATAGGCCTAAAGCTTTGTGCAGCTCCTTGAGTGCCTTGTGAATGCAGAGCGGATCCTAGCTCCTGGAAGCCCAGCGTATACAACACCTGCCATATAAAGCAAGTAGCTAACTACACTAGGCCCTGTTATTCCACCACCGATTTGAAGTGAAGAGTAGTGCATTGCACCCAGCGGTCATGAGATGGTGGTGGCTTATACCCCCACTGATGATGAATATCAGTGGAGGGATCAGACAACGCTGATGAGAAGAATGCCTTCTATGACCTACTGTCCCAGCTATTGGCAAAAGTGGTCTCGAGGAATGGAGTCATCCTGCTAGTTCACTTTAATGCCCACGTGGGTCATGATGAAGACACCTAGGAAGGCATGGGCTAGATCAGCTAATGTAACCAGTAGCTATGGTAATGAGTTGTACATATTCATGGTCGGACATTAGAATGCTGGCATTAGCATTGCACACGCCCCCACGTACAGTGAGACACGTGTAAGCATCACACCCGCCCCCACGTACAGGGAAACACGTGTTAGCATCGCACACGCCCCCACGTACAGGGAAACACGTGTTAGCATCGCACACGCCCCCACGTACAGTGAGACACGTGTAAGCATCGCACACGCCCCCACGTACAGGGAAACACGTGTTAGCATCGCACCCGCCCCCACGTACAGTGAGACACGTGTAAGCATCGCACACGCCCCCCACGTACAGTGAGACACGTGTAAGCATCGCACACGCCCCCGCGTACAGGGAGACACGCCCACCCTTGCGGAAGCGTTCCTCAGTGTGAGTGAAGCGTGATTGAGGTGAGAACGCTTGCTGCTTTAGCTCTATACATGTTTATAAAATGATGTCCGTAGTTGGCTAATAACGAGGTGTTTTGTTCTATCCGCAGGGCTGTGGAGTTTTGATGTGACTACGTGTGTTAGTGGGTGTGTATGAAGGTACTGTGTCTGCAGAGTGAATAAACACCATTTCGAGAGAAGATACTTGTGGGATCAAGTCCTTGTGGTGGAAGGGAGTGTCGAGTGTTGGCGAACCAGGAGCGGTGCATGCGAAGCGCGAGGAGGGATTAAACAAAAACACAACGCAGAACTTTACCATCCGAATCTCCTTCTCGCCACGTGTGCACTCACGTGCGCCGAGTTCACCTGGTTATCTGACATCTAACCGGCCCAGGCGCCGGCCTGCAGTCTCTCGTGCGATCAGCGGCCGCGTCGTGGGTGAGGAGAGAGACGGTGCAGGTTGGCGCCGGCTACACTTAACAACTGTTGTTGTTAAGTGTTGTTGTTAAGTGTAGCCGGCGCCAAGGGAAGCCGGCCTTTGTTGCCGCTCTTGGAACGCCAGATATATGAGTACATATGAGTGTATTTAAAGCAGAATAAATCACTTTATTCTTGTTACTCTGTTTTTTTTTTCCATTCCATTCTTGTAATTCTTTATTGTTCTCAATCACTATATTCTATTATGCCTCAACTCTTGGATTTTTCATACTGACAGACAACATGAAGCCTCGCTCTTGCCTCACAGCAGCCGTGGTTGCCTCCATTTCGGCATTATATTGCCAATGAATGTCGTGCGTTCATTGGCAATGTAATGAGTCACGGGGTGCTGTTGCTTAGGGGACAGCTGCATGGAAGTTTCAAGTGACAGATGGGAAACTGTAGGTGCGTGTTTGTACATGACGGGACGTATGGAAGGTTGAAGAGACAGGAGCAGTAGGGTACGTGTGTACGTGACGTTACACACGGAAGTTTCGGGAAGCAGGCAGGACACAAATCGACGTGACATTCGAGGGACAGAGTAAGGGATTTAAAAGGACACTCTGTCGCTGGTGTTCTGGAGATTCGTGTGGGACCGCAGCCGAGCAACAAAGCTTGGAACAGGCGAGACACGAGGCTCTGGGGCTGATATAGCCAGGGGAGACGACAGTTAATGCACTGAGCGTTAGTTTTAACCTGTGTACGCAAGGTCTGTTGTATGTAAATTAACCACGCTAGGTTGAAGATAATTCTAAGTCATCTTGCCCGTGGGCAGTCATGAAAGTGCAAGTGTGTTGACGCGATCGGATCGTGCAGCTGAGCCGCCGGTGGTGGTGAAAGACGGCATCAGTGGTGTCGTGGTTTTGCTGCCGAGCCTCGCGGAGTGGTTAACAGTTTCCAGTAGTCTCCTAACTGTAACAGCACCGTCACTGACGAGGTGCTCAGGATCTCACCACGACGCTCCTCTCACCTTCCTCACCGAACTCACCACCTCTCTCTCTCTCTCAGGACCCTCCTTATCTCCTACTTATCTCCTCACTCGCATACACCACGTTAAACATCTTCTCTTTCACCGTTTTCATTGCTAATCCTCTCCTCATCATCATCATTTAAACTTTGTCAATTCTGCCAAATGTACAGGGCATGTAGAGGAGCGAAATGACGTTTCTCTCAAACCCTGATGTTAGCATATACAAGGACTGAAACACAACAACAAGATTTAAAAATACTAGGATAAAAAACTAAATGCAAAAAAAAAACTGCTAACAATTTTATATACTTACAAGTTAAGCTAAACTGGGGGTCGGGGGGTACAATAACAAGGCACAGATCAAGAACAAAAACTGTAATGATAACAAATATAGTGCAAATGGAACAAATATAGTGCAAATAAAAACGAAAAGATGTAAAAGTCCATCCACTCATCACTGCACTGCCTAATCACACATCACCTTGCTCTTAAACTACCTAAGAGCACTGCTGCCTCATAGCGGGAGGCTCCTGGATTTCGCTCCTGGCTCGAGTGCCTTTCCGGTTTTTCACCAGATTCTTCGGTTTCTTCCCACCATCCAGAGATGCGCTGCTTTCTAGGTTTATTGACCTGCTGAGTACATTTCCCCTTGGGGGGTGCCCTGTCATGTGATGGCATTGCATCCTGAGTGTGACTATATCTGCAGGGGTGAGCTCTGGCTCCTCGCTTGGCCCCATGCAGGATTGACTGGGTGGCGATGCCGACATTACCTGACTACATCACTACCTAAATTCTCACCTCTTATCTATTCACCACATCAGCACTGCAATCATGATCACGTACACACGCGCGGCTCTCCTGAGCCTCCACCCCGAATCACGTTCCACTATCCCCAACCTTCTTACCATATGCAGTTAGCCGGCGATATATCGTCGCCCTCGTTACAGCCATCGGGGTGCTGCATAGAAAAGGCTCATTAACACGCCATTTAACGATGCCCATAACCCCAACCCCACATGCCCTACATATCGATTGCCAAAGAAGCAACTAATTATACCTTTAGCAGCTCAGCGTTGCTTGCAGACAAAACCGCTGGTCAGGCTCCCTCCAGAATGCATATTGTTTGCAAATAAAAACCCACTTTGCCCAGCTCAATTCACAGTCTTTGAATACTGAAAAAGCCCCACGCATTTCTGAGCTGATCATGGACAACCATATGGACCTGGTCTGCCTAACAGAGTCCTGGCAACATCAAGATGATTTTCTCACATTAAATCAGAGTCAACTGCGGGACTTTGCACTCCATCAGAAGTCTCGTTCCCATGGCTACGGTGGTGGCCTTGCGGTTCTGACCATGTTGTTACTGACAATATCCGTCCGATTCCATCGCCGACCTCCATTCGTTCGAACATATATCTCTGGATTGGAGGTCGGCTCAACATGTGAAGTTGGTGCTGCTCTAACGCCCACCTGGAGCCTCCACTGCTTTTGTCAATAAACTGTCTGAGCTGCTTTCTAAGCGGTGCTCCAGTTTTGACAGGATCCTGATGCTTGGCGTTTTCAACATAATGAGAATAATAATTGCAATTCTAGGGCACTTTTCACCCGAGGGTCACAAAGCGCTGTGCTGTCACAACATCCATGTTGACTCTCCAAAGCGCTCCCTTTGCAAGGGCTCTAAAGGCCACTGTAAACTAATTTTGTTTCATTCAATAGGTGACATCTGCCACTCACAGATGTGGCAATACACTGAACTTGGTTTGATCAAAGGGAATAACTAACCAACCTGTCCATTACTGATCCTGGTCTATCTGATCACTCCACTGTGTGGTTTGATTTTTAGGTAGTCACTCATTTCCATCACTAAACACCAAATCCCATTGCGACATCTTAACGTCATCACTCGAGAGTTATTCACTACTGCCATGAACAGTTCATCAAGCTCTGCCACAGCTAACTCTGCCTCTGATGCGACAGTTGAAACTTACAACAGCTCCCTATCAAGTATACTGGATGTTTTGGCCCCAATAAAATAATGCTGGAGAAAATGTGGCCCCACCATTCACGCTCAAATCTTTAAGAACCAGCTCAATCGCTACTGGAAGGCACGTGATTGTACCTGTACAAACCACTTTTCCAGCATCCCAGCTGATACCTGGAACAATCCTGAGATCCTCTTCGACCATCCATAGGCTCCTTCACACAATCAGTTCCTCACCCTCACCTATCTTCATTCATAAGACCAGGCGGATCATTTTATCAGAAAAAAAACAAAACCCACCAAATCTCTTTCCAGTCTCAACTACTAGCCAATTCCTCAACAATTGTTCCTTCTCCTACTCTGATATCAAAACCCCTGGAATTTTACGAATTAATGAAAATCGATGTATCATTAGTTACAATATCTCGGCCTTCAAACTGCTCCCTGAATCCATTCCCATCCAAACTCATCCAGGCAAATTTAAATCTCTTGAAACTTTAGTCACTAATCTCTCTAATAACTCACTTCACTCCAGCATTGTTCACCCACTATCCAAATGTGCTACAATTACCCATCTGCTCAAAAAACCTGGTCTTGATTGCAACATCCCTGATAATTATCGCCCTATTTTAAATTTACCATTCCTCTCTAATGTCCTCGAACCAGCAGTAGCCATGCAACTCCAAAAACACATCCTTAACAATGACTTCCTCAATCTCTTACAATTTGGGTTTAGTTTTGGCTATAGCACTGAAAACTCCTCTGGTCACACTAGGTAATGACCTTCTTGTCGCTGCTGATGAAGGCTTGCCAAGTATTCTTGTCCTCCAGGACCTGAGCGCAGCCGTTGATACCGTTGACCACTTTACCTTTCTGGAGCGACTGAAGGGCATATGGGTCTCTGGCTGTACCCTATACTGGCTAAAATCCTACCTGTCTGACCGGAAGAAGTTCGTCAGCCTCAGAGGATGTAAATCAGAGATTCATCCTGGTTTGTTTTGAGTTTCTCCGGGTTCAGTCCTCAGCCCATTCCTCTTAAGCATCTATATAAAACCATTTGGCCATATCCTGTGCAGCCTCAATATCAGCTACCATTGCTATACTGGTATCATTCAAATCTATATCCACGCATGCCATACGTCAATGTGTTTGGTCTTTGCATGTCGTCCTCACTGTCAACTGTGAACGACTGGCTTAATTCAAATTTCCTGAGACTAAATGGAGACAACACAGAAGTTTTGCTTGTCAGAACCACACCAATTGTCCAAGGCTAAACCCATACAATTGATGCTTTTCGACCAGACCATCGAAGTTGCTAAGGCAGTCTAGAATCTAGGAGTGACTCTTGATTTCTTGAACGCCTTCGAGACACACATCAACAAGATGACAAAGGTAGCCTATCTCCATCTCAGAAATAGCCAGACTGCACGACATCCTATCACCCTTCGATACCGAGAAACTAATACACATCTTCATCTTTTCACGAATCAACTATTGCAATGCACTACTCCCTGATATCCCTGGCGACATGATCAAACGTCTCTAACGTTTGCAGAATGCGGCGCCAGAGTCCTGACCCGCACACCCATCCAAGATCACATATCCTTAGTACTGGTGCCTCTCCACTGGCTACCAGATAAATACAGAATTGAATTCAAGATCCTCCTTCTTGCCTACAAGGCTCTCACTGGCGCTGCTCCGATATACATCCGTGATCTACTTCAGGCACCCTCCTTAATATGACAATTTCATCCTCCAATACGTGCTTGCTGCATTTGCCCAGATAACACCTCTGTTCGATAGGTGACATAGCCTTCTCGCAACACTGCTCCCAGATTCTGGAATGCCCATCCATTGGAAATTCGATCAGATGCATCCCTGGGCATCTCAAATCCCATCTCAAGACTCACGTTTTCCATAAGTCCTCTGGCTAGGACTGTTGATGCTGCTCATTGTTGTTGTGCTTGGATGATGGCTCGCTATTGACTTGCGCGCCTGCTCAGGAACACTTATTCCTTCAGCTGGGGCTGACATCGTCCCCCCTCCTCCTTATGTCGAAGGGAAATGGGTGGGGCTTAGGGCTGTGGCTCATATAGCTGGAATGATTGCACTGGTACATGGCCCAGACCTACCCGGAAACCATGGCTGATGGTGGAGATGTTCAAGCTAGCAGAAAGAAAACGACGGGCCCACTCCCACTTTTTTTATTGAATGTGATTCAGAGCCTGAGACAAGGAAAAGCACCAGGCAGAAATGATCTTCCAAGCGAAATCCTGAAGGAAGGTGGTGCTTGTCTAGAGACTGCCCTATATGACAGCATTTAAACCGTCTGGGGCACAGGAGGGGTTCCTCAGGAATGCAAGGATTACAGAGTGTTCCCCCTATTTGAGAAGAGGACTGCATCGATAGTAACAACTGCAGGGGCATCTCGCTCCTCAGTGTGCCGTGAAAGTCCTGGCAAGGATCATTCAGCATCGCCTTGCCACGTACGCAGAGGAGAGGCTTTCGAAAACCCAATTTGTGTTCAGGCCAGGGCGGTCTTGTACAGATGCCATATTCTCTGTCCGGCTACTGCAGCAGAGGTGTGGGGAATTCTAACAGAACCTGTATTTCTGCTTTGTTGACCTGGTCAAGACCGACAAAACCATCAGTAGACCAGGGCTGTGATGTATCCTTCGTGCTTTCAGGGTCCCTAACAATCCACTTACTGTCATTAAGGACTTTCATGATGGTGGACATACCAAGATAAAACTACGTGGTTGGGAGTCAGAACGATTTCCTGTTCACCTTGGGATGCGACAGGGATGCCCTCTGGCTCCTGCATTATTCAACGTATTTTTTGACCACGTAGTTTGAGAGGCTTTCCATGGATGTACCTGATGAATTTGCAATTGAATGCTGATCGATGGCTAGGTGCGGTCAAGGGATGGCTTTCTATTGGCCAACCATTTTATTTCTGCCGATGATTTGGTAAGTACTACTTACTCTTACCAGGAATTGGGGGCTCTGAGGTTGAACTCGGAGCATGTAACAAAGAGATGGGGTCTTATCATCAACCCCACTAAAGCCAAGCACCTGCCTGGGTATTTTGTACCATTAAGTACTCCACCCCCTCAGCTATCCATGAGTGATGGGGCAGTTATGGAGAGGGTGTAGATGGTTCCATACATAGGCGGTGTGCTTATGGCTGTCACCAGCGGAAACAGTGGAGGTCTCGCTCCAAATCAGTCGGGCAGCATTATCGTTTCATCGGTTACATAACGCTGTGTGGAAGCTGCCTGGCCTGTCGCTCCACATGAAGCTTCGGGTCTTCTCAGCCGCACTGTTCTCTGTTTTGAAACTTCCCGGCTGGCCTGCCGACAATCCATCCTAAGTTTTACCAGATTGGATTGTTTGAGGAGCTCACAATTTTTTTGAAAGGCCTGGACAAAGTCCCATTGGTGAGCTCTTCCAGCAGGCGAGGCTGCGGTGGCTGGGTCATTCAGCCAGCATGCCCAGCTACCGCCTGCCCAAGCAGCTTTTGCTTTGCCAAATAGAGAGGGGGGAAATGGGCACGGCACAGGCTAGAGAAGAGATGGACCGATGTGGTACAGGAGGACCAGGAGCTGAGTGAACTTGCTGACGACTGTCACCAGCGGTGTCAAAATCGGCCTCTGTGAAGGAGGATTGTGAAGGATCCTACAAGGAAATTGGAGGCAGTCGTCCTCCAGCAACAACGGGGGCGGAGGAGCGACGCTCACAAGGAGTGGATCGCCGGGCGGCTAAAACACAGCAATTTGATGCGTAGGGAGTAAAGATTGTGCATCTACTAGTCATCTCAGTCAGGCAACCCATAGTACCCGATCTGAATCTTCACCTATTATCGGCGAGCCTTCAATGCTTCACGTGACTTCAAAATAGATATGACCTGGCACAGGCGCTGTGGTGACATCACCGCCACTTAGTGGCGGGTGGCGGTTGTTGTTATAACTGATGAATGAGGTGGCTGCCGCAGAGCCTTTACAAAAAAAATTCTGGTAAAAACGCTTTCCTTTTGACATGTGGCAACACAAAGGAACAAGGGTAGTGGCAGCGGCACTAAAGTCAGATGATATTCATCCGGGATGCGAGCGCATAGGCACACCACGTGGTACCGGAGAACACATAGGTAGAACGGTGCTGCAGGCAAGAAAGAGTCCGTGACTTGGCAATCCCCATGGGATATTATAATAATTGCATTTATAGAGTGCTTTTCACCCGAGGGTCACAAAGCGCTGCACAGGGCTGTGGAGAGAACGGCACGTCAAAAACAAGCAACAATAACAATGTTTTTTTTTGGGGGGGGGATTTATATACACATCTTTGCAAAACAATGAACAGACTCGACGAGGTGTTATCTCTGAAGGACAAACTGTAAGGGTTGTATGGCGGTCCTTTCCGCCCTGATTGGGACACCTGGATAATAATCCACTTACCTGTGCACAGGTGCATAATAATCCACTTACCTGTGCACGGGCACCCAATCAGGGTAACCACAGGCCCCATATAAACCGACCCACCCCATAGGGGCGGTGCCGGAACTTCACCTCATTTCGCGCTATCGTACATCAGTGTTACTGCTCCTGTCGGCTGTACTTCCCCGCGCCGGATCTCTTAATAAAGAGCACTGTTGTTTCCTAAAGTTGCTGCTCGCCTGCTGCTGTCGTCGCCGCACAACAGAATCCACTCATTCTTCGCGCTGCCTACCCTTACACAAACGATGGATGAGACTGGAGACAGTATGAGAACCAAGTTAAAAAGATGCACAAGAAGCTTGACCTAAGGGGGTGATAAATGATGAAGCCAGGCCAGGAATTGTGTTGCAGCGAATTGGAATACAATGCCGCAAGCATGCAAAGGGCTTCACCTAGCAGTGGATTTTATAATAGCCAATGATAGGATTGGAAAAAAAGATCAGTGCTTGTAAATAGTAATGAGATTTGCGAGTGTGATGTAATTAAAAATGCAATTAAAAAACAACACCATGTGCAAATAGAAATAATGTACATTCAGCTACTTATTCACACCCCATTTTTGTAGTATGTCAAATTCCGTGTTAGACATACCAAACAAGATTTTGCTTTTTAATATAATGTCTGTTGATAGATAGAACGTATATTGACTTTTGGCTAGTTTCTTTGAGGGTAAAGGTATTTTGCTTTCCAGAAAATACCCTGCAGGTAACTACAGGGTGATTAATCGATACATATTTTTGGATAAAATACACCTGGGATTGATTTTTTTTTACTTTCACTTTGATCTCGGTGTCTCGATTCTATGAAATAGCTCGGCAAGGCTTGTTTACATAATTCACTGAAAAGCCCTCCGTAGTTACAATGCAACGTCAAGTTTGTGAAACAGTAAGGACTGCGTATGAAATGCATAATGCACCGAATGGAGCCCAGGATGACATGACAGGCACGTTTATAAAAGGGCATTTGAAGGACTGGCTCATTAGGATTCTGTAGTGAGCATGGGTGTTCTAATACAGTTTATTACCCTTCTTAATTTTCCAGAATGCCACTTATGTCTACAAGTGGGAGGGCAATATATAAAAAATAGACATTGTCTGGGTGATGGCTTGAAAAAAAAAATACTAGTTATGTTAACATGTTGTTTGAGTCATGACAGGAAATGTTATATTTAATAGCACATATGTTGGGTAACAATGATGTATAATGAATGCAAAACAACAGCCAGTGCCATACATTACATTTGAGGGTTTTGAAACATCATTTCGTATGATTTACTTAAATAGATGAAGTCATCCCATTTAGACACCTGAAATATTGCCTCTATTGCATTATTATTAATATTTAGCAGATGCCCGTATCCAGGGTGACTTACATAATTACAGAGGCGTGAGAAAACCACAGCGAGGCGGGGGGAAGGCAGCGATGCCGTCACATGGACGAAGCGGATTGTGTCACATGCTCAGAGGGGTGGGCGGAGGTGAGGTGACAATGAGAATGTAAAGAATAGAAAATATTGTTACCATTTCTTGCAGTTATACAGGTGTTAGGATCTTAAAATACCAAAATAGACACCTTCAGCAAAGTGTCTCTTTTGCAAAAGCCACACATATTTTGTGGCAAAATGTGCAAACAAAAAGCTTTGATAAAATATGCATTGTGATTGCTTGGAAAAGCTCCTCTCTCAGGACAGATACGTCGTTTGCTAACTCTCCCCACCTCACAACGTTTCGCCTCACATGTCAGAGGCATCCTTAGGCACACTACGCATGTGTCGTGTTTGTGACTCCTATTTATATGCAGGCACTATGTATGTGTTGAGTCACCTCCACTGTCGGGGTCCACACCCCGGAAGCACATTAACAATGTCAGGCCCCACCTGTGGCTAATCTCCTTGTCCTACTCACACAGCGGAATCACATTGACCCCTTCCTGCTCCACCTGTGACTAATCTCCTAGTTTGCATCTCATGAAAGAAGTTCCAAAACACTTGATAATTCCCCTTTGATTTCTATATTTCAGAGCTCTATATCTATGCATTACAGACTTTAATGACTGGCCTAGAGGTTTGGCTGAGCATTATCCTCATTTCTTGTTTACGGTTGATAGTCTTTTCTGTCTCGTGAATGTTAATTGCTTCACGAATTCATCTTGGACCTTTATGGCGGATGGCTGCTAGTACTCGTATTTTATCAAAATCGATTCTGTGTTGTTTTTCTACGCTTGTGTTGCTGTTGATGATTTATCCGTATACAGCAAATGCCCTGCTGCCTCGTGTTCTTTTTTTCTTTTGGCTATTGTTCTTCCTGTCTGCCCAATGTATACTTCCTCACAATTGCTGCAAGGAATGCAATATACTCCTTCTGTCTGAAACAGTAGTCGGTCTTTAGGTGATTTGAGTACGTCTTGTATCTTCTGGTGGGTTGTGAAGACTGTTTTGATTTTATATTTTTCTAGGTATTTGCTAATTTTGTCTGTGGTGCCTTTCACATATGGCAGGAAAGCGTGGGTTTTGATATCTTCCTCCTCATTTTCTTGCTCTTTCTGTCTAAGTTCTCTCCTTATAGCACGTTTGATTTCTGTTTTTGTGTATCCAATGCTCACTAGTGCTTGTTGTGGATGTTGTAGCTCATCTCTGAGATGTTGTTTGTCTGATATTGTTTTTGACTAGTGGGCTAAAGTGTGCGGTATCCTCCGTGTCTGTTTTGGGTGATGGTGAGACTCCACGTGTCAATACCTGTCCGTATGTGTTGTCTTCCTGTATACAGTGTGGCTGAGCGTCCCCTCTGCATTTCTCTTCTCAACACATACATAGTACCTACATGAATAGGAGTCACAAATACGACACACGCACACTGCGACTTAGGATGCCTCTAACATATGAGGCGAAACGTCACGAGGTGGGAAGAGGAAGCAAACGATGCAGCTGTCCTAAGAGAGCAGCTTTTCGAAGCAATCGTCATGCATCGAGCCATGAAAACCTACATAATTACAACATGTGCATTGTCCTTCAAACTGATTGGCCTACACCAGACATGGCTTTTTTTGTAGTCTGATTGTCAGTGTTAGCCAGATGTTGCCAAACGGCAATCAGCTTAGGACAATGCAATATCAATGCTTTAGTTGCTCAGGTGGAGCTGTTTAAGCTATAAGTACTTTTGCCTTTTTACATATGTAAAAAATAGAAAATATTTTTACCATTTCTGTCAATTATACAATGAGAATATAGATCAAGCCAGGCTGGGACACTGGAACTCAGAGGTTCTGAGAGTGGGAGTGTGGCCATACAAGAGACATGACAAAGCAGAAGACATGACTTAACGTACTCGGGTAGCAGTTTAATGACCCCACTGTCACTGAGAACCAACACCGCTCGCATTCGCCGCGTAGGCGCTCCGCTGCTGCACCATTTCATGCAGTGCTTTTACCTGGTCGCAAAAAATCCGTGGACCACCCCATCTATGCGCCATACCATTGCAATCCTGACCCTCGCAATGATGTACGTACGTCTGTGGTTCTCAGTCTAGGCCAGCTCGCGGTCGCTAGCGCCGTGATTGTTTGATGCTCTCGTTTGTCACACAACACGCCCAGCATGCTGTGGTGGCTATACCGGTCCCACGCGCCAAGTTTCTCGGAGCCCATCTCATGTCTCTCCAGGTCACCTGCACGGTTGTTCCCTTTCATGCATTCCACATGTCCCCGCTCTGTGTCCTCTTCTCATCTGTTCACTCCTATCCACAATCCCTGCCCCACGAACAAACGTTCCCCTGCCCAGCTGTCTATATTTCAATGCCCCCCTCCCCTTCCGCAGAATCTTCCCCAGTGCCCCAACTATCACATACCTATCACCAGGTATCGCTGAATGCCCCTCTCGCGTGGCTATCGATGGTGCCTTGACCGTCTATGGTGCACCAACACTGCGCATATTATGGGACACGGTTCACCCATGACACTGGTCGACCCTAATCCGTTACCATTTATAAAGCGCTTTCTTCAGAAATGGTTACACCCACGCACACAATCGCACTTTATTTGGATCCGAGTCTATGACAGACTGCAAGAGCGACCCGCATTAAAGAATTGTACATACAGAAAGGCTGTTGAACTGTGTATGAGGCTTTCTATGGCCCAGTTGCTCGCAACACAGGCTCAGCCAGTCATACACTCATTGCACAATAATCCTTTTAAAGATACCCAATAAAATTACGTGGAAAATTTGAAGACTAAAACAAAACTATAATTCAGATTTTATATGTCTCTGACTGAATACACTCATTAAAATGTTGTACTTGTTATACGACACTTTATCCAACATAGCTGGTGTGATTTTCTTGCAATGCTCAATGATGCCCAAGTATGTTGTCTAATATACAAATAAATGCCACTGCTTCACGATTGGAATTATTATTATAAATATTCCTGGAATGGATGTACAAATGCCAGCAAAACATCTCATCTCATTTTCAGAAACCGCTTAGTCCTGTACAGGGTCGCGGTGAGCTGGAGCCTATCCCGGCAGACACAGGGTGCAAGGCAGGGATATATCCGCGATGGGACGCCAGTACATCACCGGGCACTGCGGGCAATTTAGTTTGCAAGCCAAATAACCTATGCAGCAGCATGTTTTTGGACTGTGGGAGGAAACCGGAGTGCCTGGCAAAAACCCACGTGGATACGGGGAGAACATGCAAACTCCACACAGAAAGGCACCCGAGCCGAGATTCGAACCCAGAACCTTCTTGCTGTGAGGCGACAGTCCTTCCCACTGGGACACAATGTATCATCTAGATTATCCCGTGCACTCGCGTGTGTGTGTGCACGTGGCTATGCGTGGGTGAGTGTGCGTGCGGGTGACAATGCGTTTGTGTGCAGGTGCCTATTCGTGTGCCCACGTGGGCAGCAAGCAGTCCTTACTCGCTCGCACAGCTACGTGCAGGAGCGTGAAGTGCGTTTGGCACAAGCTGGCGAGGGCCTGGCCCAGGAATGCGCTGGGGGTGCGGGCTGGCCACGGCATGACCATCTCCCAGCGGAGAGGGGATGCGGTCGCCGGCTACTGCCTCGGGCTGGCGGTCGAAAAGTTCGCTGCCCTCGCTTCGACCTGCGCCGCTCGGATGTCACCGCCACGTTGAGCGCTCTTGGAGACCATGCGCACTGTTGGCGCCTCGACTCGCGCCAGCAGGCGGATCACTGGGCTTGTCCGCTCCTCACTCGCTCGCGGAATTCCTTTTCTCACGCAGCCGTACCACCCCCTCTTATTCAGTGTCCCAAGGGGACCCTGCTCCTCTCACCACCCTCCCTTCATAGAGGCGTGGGTCCTACACCCTTCCAGAACGGTGTAACCCCCCCTTTCCTTTTTGCCCGCAGGTGCCTCCCCAAATCATATAATTACATCAACTTCCACATTGTTTTCGTCTAAAGTTGCCCGCGTTCGAGAACGATCTTAATTGAGTGTCCATAGACGTGCGGGCAATTATATATATATTTATCCTGTCATGCGATTTTTGGCCCCGGGGGTCACATACGGACGATTGCCTCAGACAAGCCCGTTTGTGCATATGTCAAGTCCGCTCTGTGCAATGGAAATGTGACGAGTGCATACAGCTGGCCTCTTGGGGCCGGCGAATCCGTGGCAATGAATATAACAACAACACAGGAAACTAGGATCCTGAGAAACGTAGTGTAAAACTGTAAAATGTGCATATTGTAACGTCATATTGCAGGGGGTTGATATTCCGCTTGTGCCTCAATAAAACAAAAGCATCGCTGGCAGATTACCATAGCCATGTCAATACTTTGCAGCAGTTAGTGTGCTGGTCTCGGAATATGAAAACGTAAGTTCCATTACTAGTCATGGCTAACGCTTTACTAAGTACTGGGCAAAATGACCCCCATAAGCAACATGGCGTGGAGAGGCCTTCGTTCAGCTCTGGATCAACAAAAAGGCCTGTACATTATTATGGGCGGCGCGGTGGTCCAGTGGTTAGCGCTGACGCCTCACAGCAAGAAGGTCCCGGGTTCGAATCTCTCGTCTCGGGTGCCTTTCTG
>JAZEWT010000004.1:14939747-14955098 GCA_036362905.1 Mordacia mordax
CCGAACCGCCTCAAACCGGTTGGGACCAGTCTTGATCAGAGTTGTTTACGCCAAAGGCGCACACTACCTCTACCTTCTGAACTTCCTTTGACCCCCCTTCGGTTGATGACCCCCATAGCAACAGTGGCACAGCCAATCAGACCCGACCAATCAAACCGCCATAATCTGGAGATCGACCCGATTCCATGGCACGAGCGTCGGGATTCACCTAGCCTGCCACGGGCTTGGCACCACAGGACCACACAGAGACAGGAATACTCAATAACAATAACTCTTTATTGTTTAAGTGGCAGAGGGAGAAACTACCCTCGCTCTGCCGAGTGCAACAACAAGAGCCCCCAACGGTCCTCTCCTACCTCATTTATCCCCTTTCGCCCCTATCTGCCATCAATCTGCTTCCCTCCTGGGTTACGTTTCAAACTTAAAGCTCTCGTTTTTCCTTTTCCGCCAGAAAACGTCCAACGTCATCGCCTCGCCTCCCCTCGTATTCCCGTTCTCACGAGACTGACGTCATGACCCTGCGCCACTATGCAGGTAGTGTACAGTGCACGGCACCATATCGCCCCATCTACATTGCCCCACTTTTTCCCAACACGCGGACAATTTTAACTGGGAAAGGACAATTTGGGGTAAGCAGATGATCTAAGCCATGTCTGCAGGAGTTTTTGTCTGGTATTTTGTTTTCCTCCCACAGTCCAAAGACATGCTGCATGTCTTTGTAAATTAGCCTGCTGATTAGATTTCCCAGGTCCCCTGCGATGGACTGGCTGACAAAACAGCATTGGAGCGAACGTGATTGATGTCTATATACTGGTCTATACCATGATTGCTGAGCATTTAATATATCCATTGTAAAAATCTGATTGTTGCTGTTACATCAGCATCAGCCATACGAAGAAGCTAAACAATAGCACTCGATTAAATTAAGCACTCAATCAAGTTAAGCATTCGCGCACAAAACGAAAAACCTAGGAAATACAGACGTTTTCTAGCAGTGTTATGCGCACAATAAATAATGTATCCATAAAACGTTCAAGCCTCCTGTGACTTGATGCTTATTTCATGTTTAAGGACTTTCTTTTGACTTTCTGGAATACGTTTTTTAAACAGAACTTTTGCTCACACGCAATGAATACATTCGGCTGCAAGTTAATGTACAGCTTTCACACTTTATAAGTATTGTACTTGTGGAACCGTCTGTTATCAAACCTGAAATATTTTTTCATTACAGATTTGAGCGATATTTGCTCAGCCATAACGGCTGAGTAAATGCCAAGTGTATGTCACTGGCATAAACGGGGACTGGTGCAAACATACCACGCATGTACATATAAAGATGCAGCTATAAACCTGTGAGCTAATTACACGGGAAAGTATATTTCTGGCGCAATGGTCAGCCTATTGAGGGCCCAAAAATGTAAGGTGTTAGGAGATTATCTTAATTTGGAAAATACATGCTGCAGTGCACCTTTATAAATATTAATGATTCATTCACAGAAAAGCAAAAGGTCAGACTGCAGAACTCTTTTGCAATTTACTCCCACAGGGTATACTGTGTGCTCCCTATGCGTTCACTTAATGACATGTACTGTGTGCTCTCTCTGTGTACACTTAATGGCATTTGCAGAAGGAAAAATATATATAACAGCCTATAAGTCACTAAAATGTCAAGCATTTTGTTTAACAGAGTGTCTCTGATGCAGAAAGGATAAGCCTATATGTGAATTCCGTTTAGAGAAAGATGTTTCCGATGGTCTATATGTAATTAAACTTTTGGCATTCTGTATGTCAGAAATAGCCCTACCATCTGGGACATCCAATCGCATTGCTTCCACGGTTTGCAACCAACCTCGCCCATGCTACTTTCAAACACGAAAGCCTTCGCATGCCACGTGGGTCAATGTGGGTTGAATGGTTTGTGGGGAAGCATAGATGGTGGAATGTATCATAACACAGCAGTGGGTTCTGCTGCACAGACCTCTGTTGACAACGTACACCCATTAGGACCTGAAGAATGTGTATTGTACATTCTGGTAGCCCATCCAACCCACCCTGGCTCAACCAGACCTGGCTTCTAAGACTTGTCACCATCATTATTGATGGTTTAATATGTGGGATGGTTTGAAAATCCTAAATCAGAAGTAAGAACAGTTATTCTTACAATGCAAAACAACAAAGCTACAGGATCAGTTGATATAGCAGTGGAACAAATAACATGTTTGGAAGAATTTGGCTTTGAAAAATTGACAGATATTATCAACGAGATTTATGACAGCAGAGAGATACTTAAGGATCTCAGTAAATAGATCTTTATCTCATCTCATCTCATTGTCTGAAACCGCTTAATCCTGTATAGGGTCACGGTGAGCCGGAGCCTATCCCGGAAACACAGGGCGTAAAGCAGGAATACACCCGACGACGGGACGCCAGTCCATCGCCGGATCTTTATTACACTCCCCAAAAAACCTAGATCTCTCGAATGTGACCTCCATAGAACAATTAGTCTAATGAGCCATGTAACAAAGATCCTATTAAAATGTGTTGATGATCAGAGCAAGAAGCAGAATGAAACCAGAGGTTTCTAAAGTTTAATGTGATTTTGTTGAATATCGAGGTGCAAGAAATACCATTTTTATCATCAGAATGGCTTCAGAAAGGGCATTGGAAATGAAGACAGATCTCTATTTGTGTTTAATTGACTATAACAAAGCATTCGATAGTATAAAGCACGAAAAGTTAATGAAAATTATCCAAGAACTGGACATTGATGATGAAGGTTTGAGAATTCTAAGGAACATATTCTGGGATCAGGGCGGCACGGTGGCCCTGTGGGTAGCGCTGTCGCCTCACAGCAGAAGTTCCTGGGTTCGAATCTCTGCTCGGCTGCCTTTCTGTGTGTAGTTTGCATGTTCTCCCTGTGTCTGCGTGGGTTTTCGCCGGGCACTCTGGTTTCCTCCCACAGTCCAAAAACATGCTGTTGCATAGGTTAATTGGCTTGCAGACTAAATTTCCCGCAGTGCCCGGTGATGAACTGGCTTCTTATCGTGGGTATATCCCTGCCTTGCACCTGTGTCTGCCAGGATAGGCTCCAGCTCACCGCGACTCTGTATATGACTAAGCGGCTTCTGATAATGAGATGAGATATTCTGGGATCAAAGCTGTGTGTTTTCAGCAGACTTGTTAAAGTTGTACAATGAGAACATCTTGAGATAAATTTAATGTTTGTCAGGGTTGATAATTGGTGGACAAAATATGAATGATCTGCGTTATGCGGACGATCTAGTTAAATTATAAAATTCAGAGGGGAACTGCAAGAAATTCTGGATGAGGTTTTTAGTAAAAATTTGTAGAAAGGTTTAACTATCGTTTCTAGGAAATGCATAATAATTTCAAAGAAGAAAAGTGTACCTGTATATAGCATCAAAATAGGTAATGAAAATGAAAGACAGGGCAATAAATTCAACTCTCTGGGTAGCTGGATAACATCAGATGATAAATGTGTTCATGAAATAAAATGGAGGATAGGGATGGTCAACTAAAATATATATAAAGAATAACATTTATATGGGGACGAAAATAAGAGTTCTCGATTGTTACGTGATACCAAGTTTTCACGAATGCATCAGAATGTTGGATAATATCACCAAGTATATAAAAGCAAATCAAAGAGAATTCAATACACTGAAATGGGGTTCTTTAGACGCATCTTGAAGGTGTCTTGAACAACAGAGATAGGCTTATGTCAAGAGTGTCTCAAGATGGATGAACATATCAACAATGGACATTCCTAGAAGTTCAAAGAGCAGAGATATGTGGAAGACCATTGTCACCAACGTCCTGTAGGATATGGTACCTAGAAGAGAGAGAGAAAAAATATGTCACCGCCACTCATGATCATATATATCTGGGCTGTGCAAAGAGCAGGAGTGTAAACACGTGCTTCGGCATATGGATTTTACCGCGAATAAATCCATGACACCAGTTGGCTGTAATTGCTTACATGAAGAGTGTGTGAATATATGTTGCGAGTTACTTGACCGTGGAATGCATGTCAGCACCCTAACACTGCCTGCAATACTAACTTCATCTGGAAGAAACCCGTGTTGACAGTTATGCACAATCGCATCGTTTCACAGCAATCCTACTATACTCAGTGGATGTGTGGGTGTCAGAATTCTCACGATTGCGCAGGATTTGTCCCGTTTTTATAACCGCAGTAATATTACACTGGGGTCGACGCAAAAGACACAGATCCTGGTATATAGGAGTTCTTTAACATATCGAGATTTTGCGTGAAATTGCGGAGATAACAAAAGCAAATGCAGATTGTGGAAGATGAGCAGAAGAGAATGGAGAGGAAAACAAGTGAACCTTAAACATTATTCAAGAGGTTCCAATCACGAATTTGGCCTTGTGAGGAATAATTGGTCATGGGCCCGAGTGTAATGATAATATTCGCATTTCTAAAGCACCTTTCACCTGAGGGTCACGTTAGAGACGTTTGATCAGGTAGCCAGGGATGCCAGCAAGTAGTGCATTGCGATAAACGATTCATGAAGTCATGAAGATATGTATTAGCATCTCAGCATCGGAGGGTGACAGTATATTGCGCAGTCTGGCTATGTTTCGGAGATGTAAATAGGCTACTTTGTCACCTTGTAGATGTGTGTCTCGAAGCTAAGTGAGCAATCAAAATCACACCTAAACTCCGGACTGCCTTCGCAACTTCAATGGTTTGGTCGCCAAGCATCAATTCAGCCTTGGACAATTGGTGCAAGGTTCTGACAAGCAAAACTTCTATTTTGTCACCATTTAGTTTTAGGAAATTTAAATTGAGCCAGGCCTTCACAGTTTACAGTGAGGACGACACGCAAAGACCAGACACATTGATGGATGGTTTTGCGTGAATTTCGACTTGGGTGTCATCGGCATAGCAATGGTAGCTGAGATTGAGGCTGTGCAGCATATGGCCAAGTGGTTGTATATAGATGCTAAAAAAGAGTGGACTGCACCCTGAGGAGTCCAGACAAAACAGGATGGATCTGAGTTACGTCCTCCGAGGCTGACGAACTGCTTCTGCTCGGAGAAGTAGGAGCTCAGCCAGTGCAGGGCACAGCCCCTCTATACCCTCCAGCTGCTCGAGTAAGGTAGGGTAGTGACCGGTATCAAAGGCAGTGCTCAGATCCAGGAGGACAAGAACAGTTAGCAGGCCTTCATCAGCAGCGATGAGTATGTCATGAACTACTTTGACCAGAGCAGTTTCAGAACTATGGCCGAATCTGAATGCAGATTGGAAAAGGATTGAGGTCATTGTTTAGGATGTGTTTCTGGAATTGCATGACTACTACATGTTCAAGGACCTTAGGAAAGATTAGTCAATTTTAAATGGAGCACTAATTATCAGGGATGTTACAATCGAGGCCAGGTTTTTTGAGCAGAGGGATTACTGTGGCACATTTGAATTATGGGGGGACAATGCCAGAGCGATATGGGTTATTGAAGAGATTAGTGACGAAGGTGGCAAGGGATATGAAATTTGCCCGGATGAGTTTGGATGGAAAGGGATCTAGGGAGCAGTTTGTAGGTTGAGATCTGGTAACTAATGAAGAGTCATCAGGTTCCGTTAACTGGTATAATTCCAGGAGTTTTGAGATCAAGGTAGGGGAAGGAACATTTGCTTAGGTGTTAGTTGGTGGTTGAGACTGCGTAGAGATACGGTGGCCTTCGGGTTTTTTTTATCTGAAAAAACTGAATAAACTGCTCCACCAGATCTTTATTGATGAAGAGAGGTGAGAGTAAGTGACTGATATGATGAAGCCGTTAAAGGTCGAGAAGAGGATCTTGGGCTTGTCACAGGTATCAGCCAGAATGCTGGAAAAGTGATTGGTATGGGTGCAATCAAGTGCCTTTCCATACCGATTGAACTGGTCCTTAAAGATTTGAGCATGAAAGTGAGACCAGATTTATTCCAAGTCCGTTCAGCCCTGTATGAATTTGGCTTGAGGTCCCGGAGTTCAGCAATATACCGGGGGGTTGGTTTTCCACCTGAGACACAACGTGATTTTAATGGGGCCAAGTCATCCAGTATGGTTGACAGCAGGCTGTTGTAAGTTTCTACTGTTACATCACAGGCCGAGTGAGCCGAGGTAGAAAGTGATGAACTGTTGATTGTGGTGGTGAATAAGTCTGGAGTGATGGCGTTAAGATTTCGGAAATAGATTTGGTGCTTCTCTGTTTTGTATATGTATACTGGAAAAAGTACCCATGGCTTGGGTTGAGTTGCATACATTGTATGTGTTGGAGGGTCAGTGGCCAGTGGTATTGTCGACAAATAACACTGAGCTGCCAATGGCCTTATTTGTTACTTCGTCGGCAGCCTATATGTAAGACGTAATACAGGAATGGGGTTAGGGACATCGGTCAGGATCGGGATAATGAGCCTTTTGTAACCAACACTCCAATAGATGTAACGAGGATGACAGAGTATTGCAAACTGATGGCATAGTGCAAGAATGTTGGGGAGAGGGTTACATGATTTTGGAGAGAGATTAAAGAGAGCCATGCATGTGTGGATGATCATCATTTAGGTGATGATGTGATGAATGGATAAGTGGTGAGCCATTAGTTAGTAAGGTAGTGTAAGTCAGTCAGCATCAGTGTCTGCTCAATCCTGTACAGGGCTGCTGGGGGAGGGTGGGGGAGCCAATCCTTACAGACAGGGGCGCAAGATGGGGCGACACCCAGAATATGACCGCAACACATCACAGGGTACCAAGGGAAACTCACACCGCAGGCCAACCAACCCAAACAGAAAGTTGTCTCCGGAGGGTGGGAAGAAACCCGTGCACCTGGCAAAAAAACCATGCAGACACGGGGAGAACACGCACACCCCACGTAGAAAGGTACCCAAGCAGGGAAGTAAACCCAGCGTCACTCACTGCACCCCCATGCCACCGTAAGATACTGAATTGAAGAATGAACAGGCAGTGTAGCAGCAAGATGGTGAGTGATTAGCAGTGAGGTGATGAGTAGGTGGATGGTGAATGGTGGTGAGGAGAGGATTGGTGAGGCAAGTCGTGATAGTTAAGTGAATGTGGTGAGACGTGATTAATTGTAAGTGGTGTGGAAGATGGTGAGAAGTGTCAAAGGATGGTTAAAGGTGGTCACGGGAGGGTTAGGAAGGTAAACAGGTAAGGAGGGGGCAGTGACATGAGGTGAGGAGGTGAGGAAGATGGGAGGGTGCTTGAAGATGTGAGAATGTGTTGTGAAGATGTGAGGAAGGTGAGGATGGTGAAGTGAATTAAGGTGAGATACGTTGGTGTGGTGAATAAGATAAGTAGATAATAATAATACTAACTTCACCCGAACGTCACAAAGCACAGCATAGAGCTGCAGAGAGAACGGTATGTCAACAGCAATGACATAAGAACAGAATGACAACAACAACAATGTTCTTTTTTGGGCTTTTTTTTACAAATCCGAGCTGTGGAGAAAACAACATGCCAACAACAACATCAGGACAGTTCAACTGAAATTCAAATAGTAGCAATAAATGATAGGACATAAGGTAAGCACAGAAAACAAACTCTTCAACAAACAAGGAAGTTATAAATGTTCCCAAGCAGTCGCAGGTCGGGAGAGAGCCATCATCCCCGCAAGACAACATTGGGCCACATCAACAGTCTTAGCCAGAGGGCTTTTAAGCCTTACGGAACAAGTGAGTCTTGAGACGAGATTTGAAGATGCCCAAGGACTCAGCTGATCAAATCTTCATAGAAAGGTCATTCCAGAGTCTGGGAGCAGCGCACAAGAAGGCTCTGTCACCCATCAAATGGAGGTGTGACTTGGGCGCATGCAGCAAGCCCGTATTGGAGGATTGAAGTTGTCGTTTTGAGGAGGGTGCCTGAAGGTCACGGATGTATGTCGGAGCAGTGCCAGTGAGAGCCTTGTAGGTGATAAGGAATATCTTGAATTCAACCCTGTATAGTGAAGAGAAGTGAAAACAGAGGAAGGTGAAGAAAAACAGTGTAGAGAGGTGGCGAGATCAGAAGGGGTGGTGAATGAGGGTGAGAAGATAATGAGGGTGGTGAAGGAAAGCGAGGTGAGGAAGGTGAGGATGAGAGTGGAGATAAGCTACATGGTGAGTGTGGTGCTGGCACTGGTACAGCGGCGGCGACTGCTGCTGCCAGGTGAGATAAGAGTCCGCTGCCACTGCTACTGCTAAGCAAGATGGAGGCTACACTCTCAGCGAGTGGAAAAGGGCCCAAGAGTTGAGACGTAATGTTATTGATTGACTAATAAGAATTACAGGAATAGAAATAAAACCAGAATAAACGATTAAAACTGTTTCAAACACACTCATATGGAATCGTTAAGCTCGTAAAATTCGTATATCTGGCGTTTCCAAGAGTGGCGATTCAACAGCGGCTAAGAAGCCTACAGCCCTTGAAATGACGTGATCGCATTGTGTTGTAAATGCCATTGCCAGTGCAGCGCACCCCGTGTAGGATAACGGTTACAGATTGACTTGGTGTACGTGTGTACACCGCAAAAGGGAACGTTGGTGCAGTGATTAGCGCACGGCGCCACGAATCTGGAACCCGATTTTGATTCATTCTCACGACTGACATTCGTGGAGAATGTATTCTGGGCATCCTTTATGTCGACTCAGCCTTAAATAAGTACACTACCTGCTGTGGTGTATAAATGATGGCACTGGGTATGCAAAGTGGCTAGGTGTAGATCTAGCAACACCATCCAATAATGAATCGTTACAGTCTTCATAGGTGCTCACGAATAACACTTGCCCCAGAAAAATTTTAAGGTTATCAGAGCATTTTGTGTCTGTATGTCATATATTACCGCCGGTGAAATTAAATCAATGACGGAAGGCTCTATATCGCGTTAAAATTAATTCCACTAGGCACAGCTGGAAAATCTAGATTTATCCACACTCTATGTTCATTCAAAACCATATTTTTTATTTTTATTCAGTATTCTCTCAGGTGTTATTAATGTTTAACTTTGAGAGATATGTTTAATACATTACTTCGAGAAAAAATATATTTCAAACATTTTTTGTAAAATACATAATACGTTCATAAAAAATATCAGTCGACATGTCAAGCTCTTCATAAATTATATTGCACACTCAACACTGATACCGTACTTTTCAATAAAGTTAATGTTCTCCATCGTTATGAGTCACAGCTCAAAAATACGCAGCCTGCAATAAAACCGTTTTCTTATTTCCGCTTATGTACAGAACAGCAACGAAATGTTTAGCAGTTTGGCTCTGAATATCAGAATGCCTGAAGAAACCTCCAACGGAGGAGGCAAATCTCGCAAATACTAAGCACAGATAACGAGTGCTCGACGTGGCTATCCCGAAAGAGCAGCTTTTGTAAGCGTCATGCATCGAGCTGTAAAAACCTATATCAGTACAATGGCTATATCATTCTGACAAATGTAATGGGCAGGTTATGTGAGAGACGTTTTAATAATCTCTTCTTTTTAATGATATATATTGAAAATGTATTTGCATCATAGTGTTCTTTGTTACAGTAAAACAGGACGCAGTGGGTGAAAAGTGTTGGGTGCCTGTGGCTGATTCATGTTCTATAGAATAGACACGGTGGTGTTGTGCCAATTTGTTGCATCTCACTGCCCCATTATGTAATATGTTGTGGCTTCACACATGATGTGCCAGATATGGGGCTGGATATTGCCCATTCCTTAGCCAATTATTTCCATAGCCAATTTGCCGTCTGGTTTAATGCATTGTTATGTTGGTAAGACCACTGCGGACCATCTTTCTCGTGTGTGTGTGTGTTTAGTGCAGGCTTTGGGGGGACGCGAGCAGCGTGCTTTGCCAAACGTGCACACGCGAGAAGAGTGCACCGGCGAGGCAAAAACAAAAAAGGACCCAACAGGGTAGGATCCATTAGAATGAATTATTCATGGCATTGGGGTGATACTCCATTAGGGGAGAGCGAGAGGGGGCCACGCAGGAGGGAATACAGGCGGAATACCTCGTACAGACGAGGGCGAACTCCGTGCGACATGAAGGACATTGTAATGCAGGGAATGGGGTTAATGCAGCGAGTCAGGAGAAGCAGTGGAACATAGATGCAAACATTCTTCTTTGTGATTGAAAACGTATTGCATTACGATCTTACCAGCCATGAAATACATCGCATCCGTTTAATTCAGCTGCAGTTTGTTGCTGTAGAAATAAAAGTAACTAAATGCAATAATTACTGAGCTAGTTCACAACAATAGCCAGCGGTCCATCTGGATCAAAAAATTCTGGCGGGGGAAATGTTTTTTCTACCTATAGTAATATTTCAAGTAAACAACGTTGATTGCATACACATTGTGATTGATATTCGACGTAGTTAACAAACATGAATCAATCAGTACGGTGTATTTACAATTTGATATTAAAATAACGAAATATCTCAAAAAGGATCTGTCATATTTTTAAGTAGGATTGCCTTTGATACCAGGTAACAGATGTTCATTATTACAGTAGAAAGTACCAAGTGAGCATGCAAGCTCTGGATGCGGGGATTCTTGCGAGACAAGGAACGTCCGAAGTGACCAACGCAACAATGCATAAAGCAAAGGGGTTATGACAGCCGCTAACAGGCAGCTGCTAAAAGATAACGGCTGTCTTCAAGTTGAGTGAACGTTAGGTCTGTGGCAGAAATAACCCAGTGGGTTGCGTCTGTGCTGTGAAGGTTGGTTATATCTTCGTATTACGTGCCGACTTCTATTGACCTGTAAGTGTATGCCCTACTTTATTTGCTTTTTCTCAGATGAAAAGTATTGAACATAAAAATTGATAGCCGTAAATGTCAGCAATATTTATAGATCAGAAAATAAGATCAGCTAAGTCTACTTGAACGCTATGAAATGGAAATCAGTCAACGTGAAGCTAAAATCGCGTTGTGTGATACGTGGTGAAACTGTAAAATATTTTTTTGTATGTGTGTGCTCTTCTGAAAGCAGTAACGCGTTTTACAAGTCGCCAAACCTCTTCGAGATCGTTTCTCCAAATCGTTGGCAGACAGGCAGAACTCTTACTTTGCACGGTGTGCCAATGGCAGTAATCACATTTCTAACACAAGCTGGAGCAAACATAAAGTTCCCTCATATAGCCGAAATAAACCGGAGGGTCACGTGATGTTAGCGAGCATCTAACGAGGCTAGCGTGGCACACGAGGGAGTACATGGCCAGAACCATACCCGGCTGCCTTCGTCTCCATAGTTGTGCTGTTTACACACACACTACATAATTATTTGCTGCTGAGTCGACCTAGGGGAGGCCTAGGACCGGTTCAGAAATCGTCACTTGTATTGGCCGTGAGCGGGATTTTGTCTCGGGTCACTGGGTTCATTGAGCCGCACACCAACCACGAAACTATTTCTCACGAGCAGGAGTGGCCTGCTCACACAGAATCACGTTTATTTGGAGCTAACAGCACATTCATCACCTGATGTTAATGTATCCGGCGCCAACCTGCACCGTTTCCCTACATCCGCGATACGGCCGCTGATCGCACGAGAGACTGCAGGCCGGCGCCTAGGCCAGCGAGATGTCAGACACCAGGTGAAATCTGCACGTGTGGGTGCACACGTGGCGAGGAGGAGGTGATTCTGATGGTAAAGTTCCGCGTTGTGTTTTTGTTTAATCCCCCCTCGCGCTCAGCATGCACCGCTCCTGGTCCGCCGACACTGGATACTCTTCTTCTACCACAAGGACTTGATTCCACACATATCTTCTCTGGAAATGATGATATTTATTCACTCTTCAAACACACCCACCAACATACGAAGCCACATCAAATCTTAACAGCTCTGCAGATAGTACAAAACACCTTATTATTAGCCAACCTCTACGGATATAATTGTATAAATATGTGCGGAGCTCCATGAGCAAGCGTTCTCACCTCAATCACGCTTCTCTCACACTGAGGAACGCTTCCACAAGGGTGGGCTGTATTTCCCTGTACGTGGGGGCGGGTCTGATGCTAAGACGCCAGCATTTTAATATGCGACCATGCATATGTACAACTCATGACCATAGCCACCGGTTACATTCACCCCTCCTGAATTGTACTATCATGGTCGCATATAACCCAATGATCCATCCACAACGTACCACCAACCTAACCCCCTTAACACAGAAGTCCTTTATACTTCCCAACCTATCACGATGACATACCACATCACCAACCTGGACCCTTTATCACAGGATTCTCCTTATCCCTCTCGACCAAACATGGTGACATGCACTATCACCAACCCGGATCCTTTATCACAGGATTCCCCTTATCCCTCCCTCGCACAAATATGGTGATCTACACTATCACCAACTCGGACCCTTTATCACAAGAATCCCTTATCTCTCACACCCGACCCTGATACGACAAGACCCACGTAATGTAGTGCTGTACACACAACATTGATCTCAGATCCCCCCATATTCCCGGCTTCTCAACTGTACATCAGAACACAGCACCAAATACTCCATCTTACTCTTAGATAAACCTGCATCCCATCTTCGCAATCCAAACATTAGCTACCGAATTTTCCACCACAATCCAACAGCCGCCTAAGTCGCCACTCCTCTCGCCACCAAACCTTATTCCCTCTCTTGTACGGACTTCTGTGTGTACTACCTTATCACCTACAGTTCCCACAACTCGTATCCCTTAAACCGTAATAACCTCCACATCGAACTCCCCGACCGAATCAACCAACACGTTCCTGAAACATCTCCACTTCTCGGGCACTCACCCTACTCACCACCTCACACACAGCGCGTTAACTGCTGCACCACCACTCCCCATTCACACAGTGCACTAACCGCTGCACCACCGCTCCCCTCTCACTCACTACACTCACCCTCTTGCTCACCACCTTACTCACTGTTATATCTTCCAGCTGTTCATCTGCCATCACTCCGACACAACAGACAATAGGATCGATATCTCCTGCTCTACGTTGCACAGAACACTCGGCGACCAAATGACAGTGGTCTATTTACAGAAGATGCGAGGCATGGCACCACTGTAACCGGCGCCAACCTGCACCGTCTCTCTAAACCCGCGATACGGCCGCTGATCGCACGAGAGACTGCAGGCTGGCGCCTAGGCCAGCAAGATGTCAGACACCAGGTGAACTCTGCACGTGTGAGTGCACACGTGGCGAGCAGGGGATGATTCTGATGGTAAAGTTCTGCGTTGTGTTTTTGTTTAATCCCCCTCGTGCTCCGCATGCACCGCTCCTGGTCCGCCGACACTCGCTACTCTTCTTCTACCACAAGGACTTGATTCCAGACATATCTTCTCTCGAAATGATGATATTTATTCACTCTTCAAAACACACCCACCAACATACGTAGTCACATCAAAACTCCACAGCCCTCTAATCATGCTTCACTCACACTCGATTAAAAAATGCCACGCACCTAAGATAGCCGCCGCGTGCAGCCACGTGCACCTCGCACCAGAACCCACAAAAGATTCCCCCCTCTCCTAAATAACAATATCTTAATCAAACTGCTTAACACCACATACCTTCAAACACACCCACCAACATAGGAAGCCACATCAAAACTCCACAGATCTGCAGAGAATACAAACACCTTATTATTAGCCAACCCCTATGGATATTATTTTATAAATATGTGCAGAGCTCTAGTGCAAGTGTTCTCACCTCAATCACGCTTCACTCACACTGAGGAATGCTTCCGCAAGCATGAGCGTGTTTCCCTGTACGTGGGGGCATGTGCGATGCTAACACGCTAGTATTTTAATGTACGACCATGCATATGCATATCTCATTACCATAGCCACCAGTTACATAAACAATGCACCGATGTAGGTTTTCATGGCTTGATGCATGATGATTGCTCCAAAAGTGCTTCCAAAAGTGTCGGGCGCTCTTCGAGGAGCGCTCGACACAACTATCGTAGCTTTTGGAAGTGGAAGTGTCGGTGCTCACCAACGGGCTAGCCTCCACACCACCAGCAGTCTGCTCGCTGGCACACCTTGAGGATGCCGGGACGTGCACGATGGCACCATTCCTCTCACGCGGCAGCAACACCAGCAACGAGGACGGGAGGCTTCTGGTCTTTCAGCGTTTTTATTAACACTAACATAACACTAACACAACAACAACTCCTGCTGCGGGCGTCAACCGACTCCCTGATCACAACATCAAGGTCGAGCCCCTCTCTCTGACAGCCCGCAGTTCCCCTTCATTGTGGCCTGGCAGCTGCCATGCTCCTCATACGCTTGTCCCTAGCTTCTCTGTGCATCTCCCTTATATCACCTCAGCACCCTTCTAGAAGATTATATCTGACGTCAACCCAGCCTCGTGATGTTTCTGGGAGAGTTCCACTTCACCTTACCAACCTCACCTCCCATGACCCCTGACAGCAACCGTGCCCAGCCATCCGCTGCATCGTAACCCGGCGACCAGGCCGACTCAACGAGGTCAGCATGCATTCCACCTGGCACGGCGCAACACCCCACTCGGAAACACTCTTTGTGTCACTCGGCACCGCTCAACGCACACAACCCTCACTCACCCGTGACATCACGACCCCCATGATTCTAAATGCTTGCTTAATCATTCCTGTGCAGAGTCGCGAGGAGGCAGAGCCTATCCCGGCGCACAGAGGGTGCGAGACGGGGCTATACCCAGGATATGACCCCAATACATCGCAAAACACTGGGGAGAAATTTACTCAGGAAGCAAATTAACCTATGCAGCGGTTTTTTTTACATTGGGAGGAAACCGGAGTACCTGGTGAAAACCCACGCGGACACGGGAGAACACGCAAACGCCACACAGAAAGGCACCCAAGCCATGAATCGAACCCAGGAACTTCTTGCTGTGAGGCGACAGCGCTACTCATTGCGCTACCGTGCTGCCAGCAATCAAAACGTTCGTTTATTTCATAGCTATTATCATACTATCAAAGGCACCTGAGGCTATACACTGATTTATTGCAGTATAACTACAACATGTACATAGGGCACTTGTGCACTATTGCCGGATGTGTTGAGTTTTTTTGGTGCCACATCATTTTCATGCCCATTGTGGCTGAGAACTCTAATAGAGGCTCATCGCTGCCATTGCTCGCTGCAGTGACACATTTACCAATCGCTTCTCGTCTCTGCATCTTTTTCGACTTTTGCCTAAAAGCTGCCAATTACGATGCTGTAATAATATTTAACGCTCTAGCTTAATATTATTCACTTGTGCGTGATTACTAATGCTGTAACATTATACAGCTAATGAACATTCAGCATAACGATGAATACATGTGTGCTT
>JAZEWT010000004.1:14961601-14985572 GCA_036362905.1 Mordacia mordax
GGGGGGGGGGGGGGACAAGAGACAGGATGTGGTATAAACGGATTGGATCGGAGACGTGGTGTGATCTGACGCAATGAAATGACGTCTGGGGAGATATAAAACGCGGTGTGCGCAAGCGCGAGCTTGAGAGTTCCCATGAAGAATAGTGAGGAACCCGCATCAGAATGTAGCCAGCAGGATTGAGCGGTGAGAGCGCTAAGCACGGGAGGGTAAGAGTAAATGTGTGGTGTTACCCCGGCATGGTGTTGTATTTCGTGTTAGTTAATAACACATGGAAAACCTCAGAAACCTCTGTTGGTCTGCTCGCTGGATGAGTGTTGGCGTGCATGCTGTCGCTGCTGGTCGCAAGAAGCCCGCGCCACGTGGTTGCCCGCGTGCAGAGGAACCCGATACACTGGCGGCGGAACGAGTTCGACACTTGTAGAGAGAGTGTTCCCCGTGGGGTACCACACATACATTTTTTTTCGTCAGAAACGCTGAATATAGCATAATGCTTCACGAATTTAAGCATCATCTTTGTGCAGAGGCCATGCTAATCTTCATGGTATTGTTCCAATTTTAGTATATGTACTGCCGGCAGCACGACCATAACTGTCCGTTAAGATTCCAATCAACTCATGATCCCAGCTGAATTGAAATGTTAAACAACGATTGACTGTGCATGCCCGGAAGACTTTACCGCCTAGTGAATTGGTCATGAAAATATCCTAAGTTTTAGGTGGTGGACACAAATTTGGGCAAGAGGCATTATACCTATGGGTGCTTTTTGCCAGTATACATATATAACATTACAACAGGTTTTACCGTATCTGGCGATTATGCAGGTGTTAAGATCTTAACACCTGCATAATTGCCAAGCATAATTGCCAAGCATAATTGCCAAGCAATTATGCAGGTGTTAAGATCTTAACACCTGCATCTTAACACCTGCATAATTGCCAAGCATAATTGCCAAGCAATTATGCAGGTGTTAAGATCTTAACACCTGCATAATCGCCAGATACGGTAAAACCTGTTGTTATATTATATAGGCATTATACCTGTTCATGTATTTCAGTCTTGTACTTTGGGGTTAATGAATCATGATTTTAGTAATATGTATTTACACCACAGTGTATTTTAATAATTCCGTAAGGCTTAAACGCATTGACACTGTAAAAACTCCACGACTGAAACATTTTAAATGTCATCTTTCAAGATGCCCATGAAACAGTGTGTTGTAGCTCATTGGATCATACATGTGAAAATAAATAAAATCTATCTAACAACCAGGAACAGTATTTATTACATTATTAAGCATCTCGTTAGGCACACGTTTTAATACTTGTCTTTAGAAATACATTTCACTATTCTTGACTAATTTAGCTTATGTTGGTATACTGCTGTATATTGATGATTTTATTACTGAATTTTATACTTTTAATATAATTTTTATACTTTCACTGCCTTGTGAAGCACCTTGTTTGAGAAAAGGCGTCCATCATAGTTACATTTTTAGAGCGCTTAAATTGAGTAAATAAAATAAGCAGCATACCTTTTTATATGTGTAAACCAAAAACATCGTTGTCTTTTTTCATGGGGTAGCACAGTGACATTGTGAATAGCACTGCCGCCTCAGCAGGATGGCCCTAGGTTCGATTACCGGCTTGAGTACCTTTCTGTGTGGGGTTTGCATGTTCTTCGCTTATCTGTGTGGGTTTTGCTGGGTACTCTGGTTTCCTCAAACAGCCCAAAGACATGCTGCCGAAGTAAATTGCACTGACTAAATTGCCCCTGGTGCCCAGAGATGTTGTAAAGGCCTGGCTCAGTTCAAATTTTCTAAAACTAAATGGCGACAGCCCGGCGATGGACCGGCGTCCCGTCGTCGGGTGTATTCCTGCCTTACGCCCTGTGTTTCCGGGATAGGCTCCGGCTCACCGTGACCCTATATAGGATTAAGCGGTTTCAGATAATGAGATGAGATGAGAAATGGCGACAAAACAGAACTTATGCTTGTCAGAACCCCACACCAATTATCCAAGGCTGAACATATCCAATTGATGCTTGACAACCAGACCATTGAAGTAGCTAAGTCAGTCAGGAGTCTTGGATTGGTTCTTGATTCCTCACTCACCTCCGAGACACACATTAGCAAGGTGACGAAGGTAGCCTATTTCCATCTCAGAAACATAGCCAGACTTCGCAACATTCTGTCACCCTCTGATGCTCAGAAGCTAATATACATCTTCATCTCTTCACGAATCGATTATTGCAATGCACTACTCCCTGGGATTCCTGCCTACCGGATCAATCGTCTCTAATGTGTGCAGAATGCGGCTGCTAGAGTCCTCCGCACACCCATCCACCATCACATATACCCAATACTGGTGTCTCTCCACAGGCTACTGGATAAACAGAGGATTTAATTCAAGATCCTCCTCACCTACAAGGGACTCCCTGGCGCTGTACCAACATACATCCGTGACCTACTTCAGGCAACCTTAACACGAGAACGTCGATCCTCCAATATGGGCTTGCTGCATGCGCCCAGATCGCACCTCGGTTCAATTGGTGATAGAACCTTCTCGCGCACTGTTCCCCGATTCCGGAATGTGCTTCCATTGGAGATTCGGTTAGCTGAGTCCCTGGGCACCTTCAAATCCTGTCTCAAAACTCACTTGTTTCGTAAGGCATTGAAGTCCTCTGGCGAGGACTATTGACGCTGCTCACTATTGATGTGCTTAGATGATGATGTGCTGCACACCTGCAACTGCTCAGGAACACTTATTCCTTCCTTAAGTTATTTAACAATAAATTTTAGCTCTTGTTTTATGTCGTTATCTGATATATAGCCATTATTTTACTTTTAATTGATCTATTCAGATGTTGTTAACATGCCGTTCTCTCCATAGCTCAGATTTGTAAAAAATAATAATTGTTGTTGATATGCCAGTCATACGTTGTTGTTTTGACATTCCGTTCTCTCTACAGCTCTGTACAGCACTTTGTGACCCTCAGGTGAAAAGCACTCTAGAAGTGCAATTATTATTATTAATGTGGTTACTCCTTACCCACTGGATAACTGTTCAAAAGAGCTAAAGAGTTGAACGGTTCCTTCCAGCTCAAATAAAAAGTGACGTTTGATCTGTTGTTTAGTAGCAAAAACTACGCAATTTCATTGAAGTGCAAATGAACACGGTCACATACGTTCCCATAGACAAATTCGGTACATTTTCGCATGCAAGGTCCATTTGCAAAACCAATCTCCCAACAGCCTAGCTTAGAATGAGGATAAATCACAGGAGTAACAAACTGACCAACAATTTTGCTTTACAAATGGTGCAACTCTCGGTTCGTGCTGTACAGTGCAGCTCTGCTTCTCAGAGCTGGCTGAGCTGGAGGCGTGAGATGTAGGGAGCATGGTAGGAGCCCAGGTAGAGCCATCCGTCGTGCTCGTGGGCTTCGCTGACAGAGGACACCACCGTGCCCGTGGGGTCATGGAGGCTGCGCCGCACCGTGCCATCTGGGCCCAGCTCCAGCACCAGCCCATACCGGGGCACGAACTGCATCAGCACTTCCTGGCTCAGCACCTGTGTCCGTCGCAAGGGTGATGTGGCACAAGAGGGCACGGCACACACTAACTACCACCCAGTCAGTACGACAATAACTGAGACTGGTGGCGTGGGGCATTCGCTGACAACACTCGATGCTTGTTCTGACAGGTCACAGGTGTAATTAAGTCACGTAGCAACGATTATTTATAATCCACGCATATGAAATGCTAATGATACATGTAGACTCAAGGAGTGAACAAAACTGTACGAAGGACAGAGAGGAATATATCAACACAATTGAGATGGTAAAATCAAAACAAATAAGAAATCTCGAAGCAAATGGGACTCCGTATCTTCAAAATTCAGCATTTCATTGGTGGTGCTGTGTGTGAGAACCATAACTTTCCTATAAACCAGCGTCAGAATTATTCACGAATGTTAACAATGCAATATCACAAGCTGCATCTTGTTGTGTAATCATGAAAACAAGCTGAAACTCTGCATCACCCACACCTTGAAGATGAACGACTTGAGCCAGGGCCGCGGGGCCAGGAAATCAACAAAAGAAAAACCAGGGTTTGGCCGCACCCCAGCCATGGCCAGCCAGTATCCGCCTGTACCGCTCACACGAATGTTGTCTGGAAATCCAGGAAGGTTGTCTGCGAAGATCTCGCTCGCACCCGCCAGCTGCCCTGACAGACGGTACCTGTGGACAAAAGGAATGTAACAATAATGACTCCAGATGCCTAAGGTGCATAATAGGGTGGGTGCAGCAATATTGTGTGGTCACCACATGGGCCAGGTTAAACACAACGTCAAGTATAATTATCTCATCTCATCTCATTATCTGAAACCGCTTAATCCTGTATAGGGTCACGGTGAGCCAGAGCCTATCCCGGAAACACGGCGTAAGGCAGGAATACACCCGACGACGGGACGCCAGTCCATCGCCGGGCATTGCGGGACAATTTTAGTCTGCGAGCCAATCAACCTATCCAGGAGTATGCTTTTGGACTGTGGGCGGAAACCGGAAACCCACGCGGACACGGGGAGAGCATGCAAACTCCACACAGAAAGGCACCCGAGCCGAGAGATTCGAACCCGGGACCTTCTTGCTGTGAGGCGTCAGCGCTAACCACTGGACCACCGCGCCGCCGAGTATAATTATTAAAAGGTGATATGAAGAGCTTAGGTGCCCTCAAGTGAAAAATACATTCAAGACTTGTGCTCGATGGCAGCGATCTGGCTTAAGTTAGGAGAAATTGTTCATGGTTTAAAGGAAGAAAACAGCCTGGCAAACGATACAGATACCCAGATTACAAAGATGAATGAAAGCTATAACAAAAAGTTTTTACGAGAATGCTGTAGACAAGAGATTAAGGTTAAGGACATGAAAGTACGGTGAATATGTGGTAGCGATGATATACCTGGAGACAAGTAGAGATTAGTGCTTATGTGCCATGTACACAGACATTATTTCCACAGCATGACGTCATAATGCAGGTATACGTGGCATGTCACATGGTGTGCCAGCACACACAAGTTAAATTTCCCACCCTGAACATATAGATGAAAAACACTAGCATCTTGGACACCTACTTTCCACTTGAGAGCCAAGCCACACTGACACCATGCTGAGCCAGTGCAGCTTGTTTGTCGAGTTGAAAATATGGGTTTATTTTTCCACTGCGTAACCCGAGATGTGTTGATGTAGCAAGCAAAGATGAAAACGATTAATCCCGACCTTATAAAAACCATGCTCGATCTTGAGCCAAGCCATATTTAGAGGTATGGGAAAGCAAACGCTTTGCGATCTGGTGCCCTGTCGGCTCGGCAAATAGTCAGTGGACAACACCACCCATATGCTGGCAAGCCTAAAGTGCCCGTGGGAAAAGGCTATGTGAGGCTTACTTGAGCACCCTTGCCATTGTTGTTTCAACGACGAGCAGCGCGTCCTCTTGGGGCGTGAGCTGCACGCCATTGGGGAACCGCAGGCCATCCATCAGGAGCCGCAGGGAGTCCAGAACCATGTCATACTCGAACAGACTGCACGACCGAACACCGCCGCCATCACAGAAGCTCTGCTTGTCACAACCTGAGCGATGGGGCAATTGCTACCAACAACACATGATAGGAAATAGCTATAATGACCCCGTCAACAAAATGTGGCTTTTTAAACGAATGTTAAATGAATGCGGTCAAGCCACTTGATTTTGTTGGAGGCAGGATCCCTTCCTGAATACTTTGGGGGCATCTTTACTGGTTCAAACAAGAGTTGGGTACTCCGATACTTTACTGATTACCAATTAAGTTTCTCGAATAATCAAAACATGAGAATATTTGGAAAAAGTCGCAGCTCTGCTGAATAATAATGGCTACAACGTCACAATTACTTATTGGCGAGTGGAATAATGTCCAAGACTGCCTAGTTATTATTATTATTTTAAATAGCACCAAAAAATATGAAAAGGCAAATGCGAAAGCAGCTCCTTTGCCAGAGGGGAACCATAAGTATAAATAAATACATAAACAGATAGAACTGCACCAAACTCTAAAAAAAAAAAATTCTGCATCACATATCACAGCATTACTGTGGAGATGAGTATGGATTGAACAATGTAGAAACGGAAAATTTGACAATCAGACCCCACATTTCACAACATAAAAAAAATGTCCAGCCTAGAGGCCACGACAGCCTCAAACGTTAAACTCCACGGGCAATCCTCAGCCTTCTTCCCTCTGCACTACAGCTACTCCATTGCAGGCCTCACCGCCCATCAGCAGTGGCTTCCATCACCAGGTAGCGGTTGTCTCTCCGCTGCCACTTAATGCTCGAGTCTGTGAAGTAGACTTTGGTACCATCGCTGGTCACCGTCAGGTCATTGATGAAGCCCAAGGGATGGCCCTCCACCGGCTCTCTGGACGACACCAGGGTCGAAACCGTGCCTGTCCATCACGCCGACAAGCAGCACACAAGGTGTCACACACGTCAATCCCTTTCAAGTATTGTGAACGCAAAAGCTTTGATCGAAGCATCATTGTGTGCCGGCGATGGACTGGCGTCCCGTCGTCGGGTATATTCCTGCTTTACGCCCTGTGTTTTCGGGATAGGCTCCGGCTCACCGTGACGCTATATAGGATTCAGCGGTTTCAGATAATGAGATGAGATGAGATCATTGTGTGCCCACTCACGACGAATTCGGACAATTCTCATTTCAGTATTGGTAGAGACGTACTGCTGATGGTTTTCACAGCTCGAAATATGTGGCTTGCTCTGAAGAACTACTCTTTCAGGATCGCTCAGCATGGCTATCCCAAAAAATCAACTTTTAATAGAAATTATAGTGGTAAAGAGTGAGGCAGACAATGATCAGAATTTAAGGGCAAATGTTCTTTACTGTATGGCTGGATGCATGATAAATTATAAGTCCACATTCAGGTTATATAGCATCACTGGTGAATGGTCAGAGTTCACAGTGATTCACTGCAACGTCGGTGTCTGATTTGATGTTTGTGCAATAGCAAGGATTTTATGTGAAGAGTGAAACCTTGTTATCAAGGAAGGTTAAATCCCAGAGTTTATTTACAGGGATTAGTGATCAGGTCCTTTTTTAGGAAATTGGAGTTCACCCAATTCTGTCGCCATTGCTCTGAGGTGCAAAAGCCACGTGCTCCAGGACTTTACCTGTGCTCAAGAATGATTTGCGTAATTTTAGGCAGTGGGTCTGTATATTTAATAGCTTTAACATATATGCAGACATGGATTGGCTTGGATATTGAAGCATTAATATTAAACACCATGTTTTTAATTAGTGTAATTAGTTAAATTTACATTCTTACTAGCGGCAAAATCCCAGCTGTTGTTTGCATGTAAATTTGATTTCCTCTGAATCTGTGAATAACGAATTGGCAGTTAATATTTAGAAAAAAAATATTTTGTTGTTGTATTCAAGATAATACATTCATCGTTATTCCAAACGCCAAAATCTGATATACAACAGTGATTAATATAACATGAATTCTGTAAATAAAATAAAATTGGAAACCCTTAAGATTTAGGGGGCATAAATACATCAGCTTGCAGGATTTTTTTTGTAATAGAATCATGTCAGACTTCATTATCTCAAGCTGGTACCAAGCTCCAGTTTATATTCAGCTGCATTCATCACGTAGCACGACTCACTACACTCACGCTGCATTTTTACCTGCTCTGGCAGCGTCATTATACATGCCTTCAGTGTCTGTTCATCTTTTAAGTGTTACCTGCAATTAAACTAGAGCCACACGTATACTTGTCCAATTGATCATAATCTAGCTAAATATAATAGGGTTAGGCATGTTTCAGGTCGCTGATAATGTCCTGGCTGATCACTGGTTGACAACTTTTGTGATGTCATAACTAGCCCACCAGGTGGCGTACATCCCCATCTATCAGTAGTCTAAACGACCACAGCCCGCTATAGGGACCAGTAATACAAACACCGTATTTTCCATTTGTAACAAAATAAACGTGGCTTATTTGACAATTGTAGCTCAAACTATTAAATGCTTATGAATATACAATATATGTACATTTAATGCCAATACCCACTTAATGCTGTACACGGTCGCGATGAGCCAGAACCTCTCCCAACAAACACAGGGCACAAAGCAGGTGGCACCCAAAATAGGACGCTAGTTTATCGCTGTGCACTTGGGACAGTTTAGTTTGGCCATTTAACGTACACAATATGTCTTTGAACTGTGGATAGAAACTGAAGTCACCGGAAAAAAACCCATAGGGACACAGAAACACACACCACCGCGCCACCATGCAACCGCGGTGTCAAGCCTCGCACCGTGCCAGGGCAAGTGCATCGAGGCGGCCGTGACAGAGTGAGCAGGTGGGATTAGGGTCGCCTGGGGTAACGGGGGGGGGGTCAGGTGAGGAGGATTTAGTAGTGGGAAAGCAGCACATGGGCTGGAGATTCGGCAGGTACAGAACAATGTTATGAAGGAGGTGATTGGATGAAGATGTGGGGTGATGTGACATGATGAGGTGACGTCTGGGGAGGGATTGAAGGCGGTTTGCGCAAGCACAAGAGAGTTTCCATGGGGAGATGATTAGAAAACTTCGTCAGGATGTATCTTGGTATTGAGCGGTTGGAGCGCAAAGCGCAGGAGGGTAGGATAAAGTGCGTGGTGTTACCCAGTCGTTATGGTGTTGTGTTGTTAGTTAGGGTTTAATAAAGCATCAGAGATTCAGAAGCCTCGGTCTGCTCATGGAGTGAATGCTGGCATGTATGGTGTCGGTGCTGGTCTCAAGCAGCACACCACGTGTTCTCCTGCAAATGTCGGAACCCGATACACTGGTGGCAGGGCGAGTTCGAGTCCTGGAGGCATCCCCGCCAGGATATCACAGTTGGTGTCAGAAGTGGGATGCGGACTCGCGCCAGAGACTGCACGGCGAGCGGGGGTTCCGACTGCGGCGTACAGCAGTGGAGCAGAGACAGACCAGCAATGCAGCGAGCAACACGGTGCAGAGACAGCGAGCAGGAGCCAGCAGTGGAGAGGCGACAACAGCGTCATTCGCAGCGGCACGGAGGCGGCTGCAGACTGTTGGCAAAATGCCAGGCTGCAGTCTGAGGCGGCGACAGAGCGAGCGCAGGGGAAATGACATGGTATGAGAGAATAGCTGCGAGAGGTAACTGAGCGTCCGGAGAGTGCTGGGAGAGATGAGTCGTTGAGCTGTGCTAACTAGGTGTGGCGCAGTTGGGAGGCGACTGAGTATGTGGGGATCGCTGGGAGAGATGAGTCGCTGCGCTGTGTTGGCAAGATGCGGCGCGGCATGGAGGTGACTGAGCATCTGGAGAGCACTGGGAGAGACAAGTCACTAAACGGGGGTGACCGAGAGCCAGCCGCGTGGCTCGGAGAGATGCCATTTTGGAGGCGCAGAGCGAAGGGGCATGGTGCCCCACCCCTGTCATAGGGGCGAAGCCGATGCTGCTGGGTCCCGGGGGGCGGAGCTGGCAAGAGGTGGTGCCCAAGGGGCAGAATTGATGCCACCCAGCCACGGAAGAGGAGCCGTCGGGAGGTGGTCCCGAGGTGCGGAGCCGACGTCGCCCGGCCGCAGGGAAGATGTGGGCGGCGCGCCACGGTGGGCATGCCGTGGGTGGTACGGGTCGCGGCTGTGGCCGCAGGTGAAATGTAGCGAGCGAGGTCCGTGTGTTGGCCTTCTGCAACGAGTGACAGCAGAAGCGGGAGCCGTCGAGAGCCATCTGCGATGGGGGGGCTACCAGAGCGGTAGCGCCCTCACCAGCACTGGAGCCAGGACGGGGGGGGGGGCTCTCTTTCTAAGGGTTCCTGACTCGTCGAACCCTAGGAGTGATGGCGCAAGCAGGGACTGCCGAGAGCCGACTGCGACGGAGAACTACCGGGAGTGGTGTTCGCGCTGGCAGGGAGACCGTGGGAGTGGGGTTTGGGGGGGCTTCAAGTGCCCTGCCCCATGGGAAGCCCCGGGAGCGGTGTAGATGCCAGCAGGGAGACAGCGGGACTGAGGCTTGGGGGGGGGGCCCTATCCCTTGAGAAGCCCCGGAGCAGTGTAGGTAAGGCGGCAGGGGTCGCGGGGGGGAAAGATGGGCCACTTGGTGTGGCGTGTCGGTGGTACGGTACGAATTGCAGTGCAGTGGCAGTGAAAGGTCCAGAGGAATTTTACCCGCCGCGGGGGAAACTGTGGTGTCAAGCCTCGCGCTGTGCCAGGGTAAGTGCATCGCGGCGACAGTGCAAGAATGAGCAGGTGGGATTAGGGTCACCTGGGGTAACAAGGGGATCAGATAAGGATGATTTAGCACCGGTAAACATAACGTGAGATGGAGATTCGGTGGGAACAGAACGCGGTTATGAATATGATTGGATGAAGACGTGGGGTGATGTGACGTGATGAGGTGACATCTGGGGACAGATTTAAGGCAGTGTGTGCAAGCGCAAGAGAGCGTTTCGATGGGTGACGGTTAGTAAACCACGTCAGGATGTAGCTCGATATTGAGCGGTTGGAGCATGAAGCACAGGAGGGTAGGATACAGTGTGTTGTTACACAGTCGTTATGGTGTTATGTTGTTAGTTCGGTTTTAATCAAGCATCAGAAAACAAGAAGCCTCGGTCTGCTCACTGAGCGAATGCTGGAGTGTATGGTGTCGGTGCTGGTCTCAAGCAGCCCACCACATGTTCTCCTGCGCGTGTCTGAACCCGATTGAGTTGGTGGCGAAACGAGTTCGAGTCCTGAAGAGAGGCGTCCCCACCAGGGTAATACACAACCACTAATTATATACATTGTCTATTAAGTATGTTTATGCAATACAGTCAATTAATTTTTATTAAAGCTGAAATAAAATGTTGACCTATGTAGCTCCTGTTAACAGCTGTCCAGCGGGGAGGTGCAAGCTCGTTACAACATCTCAGGGTACTGGTGGCAATGTAATCAGGACAATTAACTTATGCAGCATGCATTTGGACTGTGGGAAGAAACTGGAGTAAGTGGCAAAAACCTACGGCGACATGGGAAGAACACGCTAAAACCCACACAGAAAGGTACCTAAGTCGGGACTATAACTCAGGAACTTCTCGCTGAGGCGGCAGTACTACTCACTGTGCCACCGTGCCTCCTTATACATGGAAAGTACATGATAAACAAGGGCGGCGCGGTGGCGCAGTGGTTAGCACTGACGCCTCACAGCAAGAAGGTCCCGGGTTCGAGTCTCTCGGCTCCGGTGCCTTTCTGTGTGGAGTTTGCATGCTCTCCCCGTGTCCGCGTGGGTTTTCGCCGGGTACTCCGGTTTCCTCCCACAGTCCAAAAGCATGCTCCTGGATAGGTTGATTGGCTCGCAGGCTAAATTGTCCCGCAATGCCGGGCGATGGACCGGCGTCCCGTCGTCGGGTGTATTCCTGCCTTACGCCCTATGTTTCCGGGATGGGCTCCGGCTCACCGTGACCCTGTATAGGATTAAGCGGTTTCAGATAATGAGATGAGATGAGATGATAAACAAAACAGTGCTTCCCATTCTGCTCTACAGTGCAAAATAATCTCCAACAATTTCCTTCGTGATAGCGTTATAATTTTATGGTTCCAGTTTCATACACTAAGAAATGTATTGATTGCTTCTGAAAACTGAGAGGCAACGTCAACGTGGGAGGTGAAAGGTCGCGAAGCAGAAGAGTGACGCAGCTATACCGAGAGAGCGCAGCTTTTAAAGACTGCTCTCTCGTCAAGCATCGAGCCGTGAAAACCTATATCAATAAAAAAGTATTGTTTAGAGAGAACTGGCATTCGTTAGCTACAGTGAATGGTCGCATGTATGATAAAAACGTACATGTGTATAGTATATGGAGGCATGAGTGTTTTAAAGCTCTGCGTGGTTGAACATTGTCTAAGCAAATAACAAAGTCCATTTCCCCACCTAATAATCTGCATTAGTTCACAAACATTCTGTCCTGCTAGACGAGCTTTTTACAGCAGTATTGTTTAAACAAGAAAACTCTGGATAAGTTTTGACCTTCTAGATGAAGTTGGTGCTGCTCTACCACCCACCCGGAGTCTCCTCTTCTGTTGCAATGAACTGTCTGAGCCGCTTTCTAATATGTGCTCCAGTTCTAAAAGGATCCTGATTCTTTGTGATTTGAACATCCATGTTGACTTTGTAAAGAGCCCTCTTGCAAGGGATATCATGGCCACTCTTAACTAATTTGGCTGCACTCAACACGTGACATCTGCCACTCAAAGATGTGGCCATACTCTGGACCTAGTTTGCTCAAGGGGCATATCTGTGACCAACCTCTCCGTCACTAATCCAGGTCTGTCTGGATCAGTGACGGTGTGGTTTGATCTTCAGGTACCGCCTCCAATTTCCATCACCAAGCGCAATATCCAATTTCGAAATCTTAATGCCCTCACTCCAGACATATTCACCGCAACAATCAATAGTACTTTACTCTCCACCTCGGTTTACTCTAACCCTGATGCGACAGCAGAAACTTACGTGCTATCAAGCATACCCGGATTATTTGGCCCCATTAAAATCACGCTGTCTTGGGTGGAAAACGATCCCCCTGGTATATTGCTGAACTCCAGGATCTCAAGGCGAATGCACACAGGCCCAAACAGACTTGGAGATAAAATCTGGCCTCACCGTTCATGCTCAAATCTTTAAGGAACAGCTCAACCGCTACGGGAAGGCACTTGACTGTGCCCTTACCAACTATTTTTCCAGCATTTTGGCTGATACCTGCAACAAGCCCAAGATTCCTTTCGCAACCATTAATCGGCTCCTTCGTCCAACCAGTCACTCACTCCACCTCTCTTCACGAATAAAGATCAGGGGGAACTGTGATGATAAGCCCCGCGTCGTACCACGCTAGGTGCACCTGGACACCCACACCCAGTGAATGGGCCATGAGGGGGGTCGCGACGTCATGGGGTGAGTGGGGGTCATGCGTGTTAAGTGGTGCCGAGTTGTGGCTGTGTGGATGACTGAGTGGGGTGTCGTGCGTGTCAGGCTGGGTGCACATTGACACGCTCAGGGTTTGAGCCGCACCACAGAGAGAGCTGTGGTGCGAATGGCTGAGCGCGGGTCATGTGTGATTGGTGGAGAGTAGGTTGCCGAGCTGTTGCTAAGGTGTCGAGCGTTATGTAGTGGGTCACTGGAGGGGGGAAAATAGGAAGGTCAGAAAGAGTAAGCCGGTGTGCTCCTAAGCATAATAAGCTTCTGGGGCAGGCCGGCTCGACCGGTTTGAGCTGGTTCAGAGGGGTGTGGGGGGAGGGGCGCGTCAGGTTTATATAAAAGGCCGGTTGAGGAGGGGTGAAGAGGAGAGTCGGTGATGGGAACTCGGGAGCTGACGGTTGATGATGTAAAAGGCGACGGACTGTTCGGTTGACGCGCGCAGCGTGGATAGGTGTGGAGTGAGTGTTTAATAAAGTTCCGTAAAGATAGAAGGTTCCCGCCCCCGTCTCGCATGTAGCCACCGCCTGAGTAAGGTAGAGCGTCACGACGTAGTTGGGGTCCACGAGTGTGACGAACGGCCTCTGGTGGTGTGGAGGCCGGCTCGCGGTGTACCCGACACTTTTAACGCATTCTGATCATGCGGGTACACTGCAAACGATCTCAATCAGGTAAAACAGAAATAACACTTGGGAATGGTTTGTGAGTTGCTTGCAACAGCATGGTGGGTGATTCTTGAAAACTACTTTGGTCTCAGCCGAAACACCAACTCACCGGTCATGGGATCGACCTGAAAGAGGCCAAGGTACGCATCGGCTATGAGCAGCGTTCCATTCGGACTCGCCCGTATTCCCAAGGGCCGCCCGCATGTGGGCTCCTGCTCCGGCCGTCCTGTATAACGCGTGAACCGCCACAACGGTCCGCATCAAACAAGTGTGTACATGCAGTGCGATGGGCCAAGCATCAACATTGGACGATTAGGTAATACTAAAACAAAGATCCCACCGTGAATCCTACATAGACTCTTGGTGGAAAGCACTGCTCGCGGCTTTTATCTGCCCAGTAATGATACTGACGCAGTGCATCAGGTACGTATATGAGGACTGTCAACATATGAGGCACTCAAGCATGTATGAGCAGCGGTTCGTTCTGTCTCCCCTCATGACGAAAATGTTTTGGTCCATTGGTCGATCAATATTCCACATCAATGTTAACAATGTTTAAATGAGCCAGCAAAACAGACTGAGCAAGCAAAATACACACACAGTTGTGGCGGCTTGCACACAGGAAGCACGTACAGGAAGTCGTCTGGCACCAGCGATTATCTCGTGAAACGTTAAGCCACTCTGGAATTTACATATCAAAATCTCATCTCATTGTCTGAAACCGCTTAGTCCTATACAGGGTCACGGTGAAGCCGGAGCCTATCCCGGCAGACACAGGGCGCAAGGCAAGGATATACCGACGATGGGACGCCAGTCCATCGCCGGGCACTGCGGGGCAATTTAGCCTGCGAGCCAATTAACCTATGTAGCAGCATGCTTTTTGGACTGTGGGAGGAAACCGGAGCGCCCGGCGAAAACCCACGCGGACACGGGGAGAGCATGCAAACTGCACACAGAAAGGCACCCGAGCCGAGAGATTCGAACCCGGGACCTTCTTGCTGTGAGGCGACAGCGCTAACCACTGGGCCACCGCGCCGCCCCATAGTAATATACTGTACACTAAATTACCTGAATATACCGGTTTATACATGCGTATTAAATGCCACGGTGGCTTGTGGTTGGATTAGACTAATAATGGCACACAAAGGGCAAATTGTGACTTGTCCTATCAATCAATGGATAATAATAATAGTTGCACTTTTAGAGCGCTTTTCACCCGAGGGTCACAAAGCACTGCACAGAGCTGTGGAGAGAATGGTATGTCAGCAACAGCAACGATATAAAAATGGCAATGTGTCGCTACCAAATCACCCGGCACATTCAAGGGAAAACATTCATTCAATCTTTATAAATACCTGCTTACTCCGTAAAGGGGGGGGGGGGGCGGTGTCTATCCCGGCCGACAGAGGGCGCAAGCGGATAATACCAAGGATGTGACGCTAGTACATCGCAGGGCACACTTTTTGGGGCAATTTACTCAGCAGGCCAATTAACCTAAGCAGCAGCGTGTCGTTGGACAGTAAGAGGAAACCAGAGTACCCAGCAAAAATACACGCATGCACATGGAGAACACACAAACTCCATACAGGAAACGTTACATTTTTAAATATACAGCAATGATACCACACGGTGGCTTTCCAAATCTTGCCAATGTGAACATCTTGCCATCTTCAATCTTCAATACCTGACCATCAGCCGTGCCGGTATAGAGCACATCTGAAAGACGGCAAAACGCAGAAACCAAGTTTCAGTTATAACTCTGTAGCGCTTATCTTGCCACATAGCACTATAGGGGTAATGCTTCTTTAACATATTGAATTGTAAGGGAGTGATGTGCCTGTTCATTATTGAAGTTTTAAACTCACATAGAACAGAGTGGAATGCACAGCCTCAGTATCTCGTTACGACCATAGTGTTGTGTGTTTAATGACGTTTGTTTTCCTTTAAGGTGAAGTAGCAGTGCAATAGTTAACTTGCCGCAGTTCGAACCCAGCCATTCGAGTTTGATTTCCACTCACAGTTAACACCGGTGATTATTATCCTAACCGGTCCTAGCCCTCCCTTGGGTCTAGTCAGCATAAAATGAGTACTTGGTGCAATGTCTAACCATTCCCACTCGGGAGATAAAGGCGGGCAGGTGTGGTACTACCAACCTCCCCCCCCCCTCATTGTGCCATGCTGGCGATAATAAGTGTGTTAAGTTTTTCTTTAAGAATTACATAATAATACCAGTGGTAGACAATATGCTAGATTGTAATATCAGTGCTATAATTTTGGAAAGTGAAAAACTAAATTTACTATACATGTGTTTTTGAGTACATTCATTGCGACCATCAACCTTCTACACTTTAGCACACACGTTAAAGCAAAGTGGCTGCCCAGATTTTAACTTCAGATCTCAGTAGAATTTAGTCCTCTTACCCGGAGTCACCCATCCAAGTCTTTGACTAATGATATAAATTAACATAATAATTGCTTCTCGGGGCAACTCTTTTGGGATAGCCGCGTCGATCCTGAGAATGCCTCCAACGTGGGAGGCGAAACATTGTGAAGGAGAGAGGAGGCGCGATTCCCACGGCTATCCCGAGGGAGAAGCTTATGGAAGCAATCACTCATCGAGCAGTGAAAACCTACATCAGTCCAATACACAACATAGTTCTATACACGAGACCACATCACCCAAATACTCCAATCCCTTAAATGACTCACAATCCAATCCCAATAACAACAAAAATGTTATTGTTGTTGATTTGCCGTTCATGTCGTTGTTGCTACCGTTCTTTCCACAGCTCTGTTCAGCTGTTTGTGACCTCTAGCAGTACAACTATTATTATTACCTGGTAGAACATCAGCAAACGCAATGCCGTGGTTAAACAGTGAGTTTAAAAGGTTATAAACACTAAGGTACAGAGTGTCCCATGATAATGAAAGGAATCTTATAGCACACGTTGTATAACACAGCTGGGCACTGCTTGCTGGACAATTCAAAGTACTCTTCCGTAATAAAAACACTTTTTGGTGGGGCAATGTTAAAAGTACCCAAAAGCCACCTCCACCCATCTCATTGTCAGAAACCGCTTAGTCCTGTACAGGATCGCGGTGAGCCGGAGCCCCCGGCAGACACAGGCCGCAAGGCAGGGATATGCCCACGATTTGACGCCAGTCCATCACCGGGCACTAAGGGCAATTTAGTCTGCGTGCCAATAAACCTATACAGCAGCATATTTTTTGGACTGTGAGAGGAAATCAGAGTGCCTGGCAAAAACCCACGCGGACACAGGGAGAACATGCAAACTCCACACAGAAAGGCACCCGAGCCGAGATTCGAACCCAGGACCTTCTTGCTGTGAGGCGACAGCGCTACCCACCGGGCCACCGGGCCACCGGGCCACCGGGCCACCGGGCCACCGGGCCACCGGGCCACCGGGCCACCGGGCCACCGGGCCACCTCCACCCATCACAGCCAATTGGTAAAGTTTGTCACGCAAATACATGCCAATTTTCTACAACTTCAGCACACAGGTGTATTGGAGTGCAAATCCACAACATTTTCAGTGGAGTATGGCGTTTAACTGATAAATGCAAATAGGTTCATTAGGCACCTCGAACAAAAACTATGGAGATATCTTCTGGATTCTTGGTATTTATATATAGAAGGGTTGTGATGTCATCACTATGTGCCTCCCTACTCAACCTGATATTTATATTAGAACCTACCAATGAAATATAAACGTTTTACGTTAAGCCGCAATTGAATTTGGCAAGCTAATAAAAAACAGGCCGGAAAATATATTTTTTTAAATATTTGAGCCATCAATTTTCTAAACAACTTTTTTTTTTCATTTGGAATGTGGATTATTTCTGGCCACAGCTGTTTCAATACAGTTATAAGAAACAACTGCTCACATATTTCACTGGGTATTACTGATTGTTTTTATTATGAGAAAATCTAACATCGTTTTCCTTCTCTGTCTTTCCTGAGAACAGTAGCTGGTAAGAAAGTAAAAATCCCCTCTCAATCACTCCAAGCTGGTTCTTTATCTGACAATGAAACCATTTGTTGGCTTACAACAGTTAAATGTCTGCGGTTGTTCACACTATTCGGGCAGTTTGAAATTCTGAAATGCTTTTGGTACAATTGTGTTTGACTAGGGAGTTCAACTAGTGTTATCTGAACAGCAGCTTTTTCTATTGCCCCATCACACGTGGTCAATAGCGTTAATGCACATTAATTCATCAATGACACTGGATACACACAGCCCTGACATGGGCCACTCTAAAAAATAAAGCAAACTTCATAGAGACATTCATAATATAGAGTAAACGTGACATTCCGTGGGTATCCTAGGCACCTAGACCTGCCTAGAATAATAATAATCACACTTCTCGAGCGCTTTTCACCCGGGGGTCACAGCGTTGCACAGAGCTGTGGAGAGAACGGCATAACAGCAAGAAGAACGACGTATGAACGGCAAATCAACAACAATGAAACAAAAAACTGAAGTCTTATCATGAATCCACGTGCTACTGTATTGTCCAAAATGTTACTTTAAATGAATCACTGAGGCATACATACAAATATTGATTCAGTCACCTCCCAAAGTAACGATCGATTCTGGACCCAACAGCTGACCCTGGAACAGCCGCTCGGCTCCATGTAACTTCTTGTTTGGCTGCAGTGGACCCGTCATCAGGGGTGGCTCTGCATAGCTGCCAGAACGTGGTCATGCAGCGAGCACACAACACAGGAAGATGATCATCAGTTTTCGGTTAATGGGCCACGAGACAATTTTTATTTTGCAGAGGACAGCACACAACCACATTCTTAGTAACATTACCCCAATGTCACGTATCATCCAATAATGCTTTCTTGATTAAATCAAGAGTTTTTCAACAGTGCCAAATATGCTTGATTTTTTTCACCCCGTCATATCTGCTCATCTATGAAATGTAATATTTAGCTCAATGTGAATATATAACACAGGAAAAATACACAATATTTAAATGTCACCAAATACGTATTCATATATGATTTTAAACTTGCATTTTAACCATGATGCTAATTACGAATAAAACAGAGGTAAACAACACTGCAGTAGTTGGCACCTTGATCTCTAAACCTCTCCTCTTGGTTCACTTCCCAGCCAAGGACAACATTATTGGCAGGTGATGGTTCCAGGCCTACTTTTAACACCCAGCACACACTGATCTCCAGTGTATGGCCAAACAATCCCCATGACCAGTTGCAGAAGCCTTTATTCATCAGTAAATTATTATAATTAATAAGACATGTTCGGCTCGGGTGCCATTTTGTGTGGCGTATGCATGTTCTCCCCATATCCGCTTAGGTTTTCGCTGGGTACTCCGGTTTCCCCCCACCGTCCAAAGACACGCTGCTGCCTAGGTTAATTGGCTTGCAGAGTAAACTGCCCCAAGTGCCCTATGATATACTGGCTTCAAATCCTAGGTATAGCCCCGCCTTGCTCCCTCTGCCTGCCAGGATAGGCTCTACTCCTCTGCAACCCTGTACAGGATTAAGCGGCTATTGATGATGATGATGAAGCTAGGTCAATTGTAGACCTTAATAAAGTGATCACTACACAACATTAGACACACACTGCCAATAGAATGTGAAACAAACAGTACCCAGAGGCGTTAATCAACAAACACAGCAAACAATTGTTGAATTGGACAGAAAACAGACTACAACTATGTCAGTCACGTATTGAGTTCCATGTGGTCTCAGAAAAATATGTTCTGATTTTCCAGTAATAAGCCTGTCGCAATAACACATTAACACGAATCATATGTTTAACTCACAACCCACAAATATCTAATTTACCCCAAATGTCATACCAATTACTCCACAGCGATATGTAAGAATCATTCCAAGGAAAAACTATAACAGACTTGATCCAGTTTTTCCATCAATATTTTAATTTCATATGTTTCAAACTTGCTCTCATCACTGTCATCTGAACGACCATAGGTAGACATGATGAGGGGGGGGGGGGTGCAGGGGGGAAGGGGGCTGAGATTTAGATTTAAGAAAAATACATTGATGAACGTTTGTTTAAAATGTGTATGTATACCAGTGTTACCACCTCAGTTAACACAGTTGCTTCATTCAAAATCTAAGAAGTGAGTTTTAGGTTAACAGCTAGTCAAAAACATAAAACAAACGTACGTTTAGCCTCTCATGCACATGGAATGACGTTCCATTCGCCCTACATCAATCATTGCAACCGTTTCTGAATAGTTTCCAACGCAGTTCGTATCACTTATCGGTAACCATGAATTATAGATTTTAAAAAGTAGGAAACTATAGCAACGACCCAAACATAACAACAATAACTTGTAAAAAAAAGTGCAAATCAGGACAGCTGCTCTTATGTATGCTGTGAATGCTCGTGTTGGTGCAACGGAAACGTACAAGTGGAAAAGGAGTACTTAGCTGTACAATTGCTTTTGAATTAATTCATTATCACGACCCGCTTAATCCTGTACATGGTCGCGGGGGAGGGGGCAGAACCTACCCCAGCCGACAGAGGGCACAAGGCGGGGGGATACTCAACATGTGATGCTAGTACATCGCAGGGCACAATTTTTGGGGCAATTTACGCAGCAGGCCAATAAACCTAGTCAGTAGCGTATCTTTGGACGATGGAAGGAAGCTGGAGTACCCATTAATGATTGATCTTTCACGTCTTGTTTCCACAGTATATAGATTGTTTTGCTGCTGTTATTTGCCACATTGTGCAGTGCAAAGGGACTCATGTGCAAAAAAGAGACCTAAACACAGTAATACATAAACAGTACATGTAGCGTGCAGTACATCACCAGTACAAACCTGTAGGACTGCGGATTGATGGGTGATTCAACAAACAGGCACACCAGAGCCAGAAGACTCAGCAAGAGAAGAAGTGTGATCTCCATGCTAACACGAAATGCACGGCCACTCACTGATCTGCGCACACGCGAACACATGCATACCCACACAAGACGTGTCGATTCACAATGTATTTAAGCAACTGTTGGCAACTTTTGAGCTAACAAAGAGGAATACCATTATTGACAACAATTGACACTGAGTGCATATAGCATTAGCAACAAAGAAGACTTCAAATGGGCTTTATATTTTGTTTAACCAGTCTCGGTACGCCTGAGGATGCCTCCAACGTGCGAGGCGAAACGTCGCGAAGGAGCGACTTGGAGCGCTCGACACGGCTATCGCGAATGAACGACTTGGACAGTAGTTGTCATTATATGTACTGTACTGTAAACTGGAACGACTCTTTGGAAATATCCTGTAGATACCGCACTGATTTATAATAATTGTACTTCAAGAGTGATTTTCACCCGAGGGTCACAAAACGCTGCACAGAGCTGTGGAGAGAACGACATGTAGGCAACAACGACATATGAACGGCATATCAACAACAATAGCACTTTTTTTTGTTTCTTAAGTTACAAATCCGAGCTGTGGCGAAAACGGCATGTAAGCAACAACAAAAACATTGGAGCAGTTCAATTGTCCATCTTTCTCTCGTCCCAACAGGTGACGAGATCACTGTGACCGTGGTGGCTCCGCATGTTACACAGGAGAACAGCTAACTCGTGCATTCGAAATAGGGGGCAGCTCAGTGCTTTGCAATAATGTTTTCTCTATACTCTAATACATCTCAATTGTTGTAGTATTCCTCTTAACGCTTCGGTAAAACGGTATTGCTGTATATATCGACGTCAAATGAACATCACAACACCGAGACGCTAAAACCACAACAAAGCGTACAACAGTATTCAGCATCGAGACCGAACACACATCTAGACCTAATCACAAAGGTCGACACATGGCACTGCACAGCATCAAACTTGTTATCAGGCTCAAGGTCAAGACAACCCTGCAGATTACATCAACGTAAACACACAGCAACCATCAATTCACATTCATGCTCGACGGCACTCTCAGCAAGAACTCGCAGCACACTGCGGTCAATCTATTTACTCTGTGTAGTCTATATAAATAAACTGCGAAACCGTGCCCTATGCTTGATGCAAGGAAAAGGCTCGACGTCACCTACGTGAACATCATAGCAATGCAGCTCTGGGTGACGTGAATAATGTGTTATTGCGGAGTGCCACTGCGCGAAATGTCACCTCTTATATAACGTGCATATATATATTTTAATATATGTTATATATCCTAAGGTCACGGCGTTATGGACGCCAGTGTGTGATGCTGTTGTTAATTGTGGAAGGCTATTTGACGAAGCAGCATCATCACTGAAACACGCATAAAGCTCACTGTGAGTATAAACGCACAGTGCTACGAACTCCATTCCCGAGTTCCATTCCCACTCACGGCCCAACATCGAAACCAGTCGCCCCTGGCCCGCTGCGAGATCGGCTCAGCCTTGAACATAATCACTGGCAAGAGACGAACGGACGTGAGTCGAAAATAAGCCTGTACACGTCGGCAGACCGTGCTGTGTGCGTCTGTCCCCCAGATGCCCCCGAGTGCTCGGGATCCCCATGTCCCGTGAGAGCAACTCCTCCTCTCTCTCTCTCTCTCTGCTCTATCCACTTGCCCGGTCGAGAAGCCGTCGTGAGGTTCGTCCTCGTCCGTCACCATCCTCGCAGGAGCCGTGCCCCTGCGCTGCCGCAGATCCGTTAACGCCATCGCGCGGCTTCTCGTCCCGCTTTGCTCCCCCCACCGGGCGAGTGCGAGCCTTGCGCCTGCACAAAGACTCGCTTTTGCGGTCGTGAAGCCCCGACACCGCGACGGTGCGAGCAAGCGGCCAACGGGGGCGGACATAGGCGCTCGATGCCTGCCCTTAGTGGGGGTTTGCTTGTGCTCCTCGTGCCCGCGTGGGTTCCATTGGTTCTCCGGTTTCTTCTCACAGTCCACAACGTGCTGCTACGGCTTTTCAATTATTATGAATGACTTACATCGTGAGCGGCACAGTGAGTGGCGCTGTCGCCTCACAGCAAGAAGGTCCCCGGTTCGAATCTCGGCTCGGGTGCCTTTCTGTGTGGAGTTTGCGAGTTCTCTCCCCGTGTCCGCGTGGGTTTTCGCCGGGCACTCCGGTTTCCTCCCACGGTCCAAGAAACATGCTGCTGCATAGGTTAATTGGCTTGCAGTGCCCGGTGATGGACTGGCGTCCCATGGTTGGTGTATCCCTGCCTTGCGTCATGTGCCGGGATAGGCTCCGGCTCACCGCGACCCTCTACAGGATTAAGCGGTGTCTGACAATGAGATGAGAGATAAGACTTACATCGTTAAAGAGGTGTGACGGAAGTACAGAGGCGAGGGGAAGACAGCCACTGCGTTATATTATGATGTTATCAGTCAATGAATGAGTATTTTTCTTAGATGTTGGACGAAACGGGAGAACGCGAAGGAAACCTACGCAGAACAGGGAGAGATCACACTAATTCCACACAGAAAGACGCCCTGGGCAGGAATTAATGCATTAATTGGACCGCTGACTAAATTGCCCTGAATGGACTGGCGTCGTATACTGGTATAGCCCTGCCCTTACAACCTGTGTCTGCTGGGATAGGCTCCGGCTCTCTACGACCTTGTACAAGATTAAGCGGGTTCTGGTTATGCCGGTTAGAATCACAAGCGAAACGTCGAACTCAATTATGAATGAGGTAGGATTTCCTCTCTGACACACCGGTGTGCTAGAGTACGCATGGTAATGAGAAAACGGCACCTTATGCTCACGTGAAAATGTTACTTTGTTAGATTTAATACACATTGTTTGCGTTGGTTCGAACATTCTAACGCAGGAATCTCGCATCCAGAGCTTGAAAGTGTTAGAGATAGGAGCCACAGTGTCAGAAACAGGAGTCACAATGTTGGAGATAGGAACCAGTGTTGTGTCGAGGGAATCCCGCACTACAGCTCGCAAGCTCACTGCATAATTTCCGCAGTAATAATAAACATCTACCTTGTTAATTGGCTGTCGAGTCGAGGCAGGTGTACGAATCATTCACATTTGCCCAATCTAATTGAAAACACTTTGGAGAGATAGATAAACTTCATTTGCATCCCATCCATATACAATTACAGTATATAAAGGAACGAGATTACGTTTCTCATGGTCCTTGGTGGAAAAACAAAATAATGGAAAAACAAAATAAGGCTGAATACACAGTCAACAGGGCAACGCAAAACACGCAGACGATATAGACTGAGGGCGGCGCGGTGGCCCAGTGGTTCGCGCTGTCGCCTCACAGCAAGAAGGTCCCGGGTTCGAATCTCTCGGCTCGGGTGCCTTTCTGTGTGGAGTTTGCA
>JAZEWT010000004.1:14990771-15007702 GCA_036362905.1 Mordacia mordax
GGGGGGGGATGCTGGAGATGTGACGTCATTTTATCACAGGGCACACTTATTGGGACAATTAGCTCAGCAGGCCAATTTACCGAGGCAGTGTGTCTTTGGATGGTGGGAGGAAACCGGAGTACCTGGCAAACACGCACGTGGGCATGTAGAAAACACACAAACTCCACACAGAAAGGCATCCGGTTCAGGAATCGAACCCAGGAGTTTCCTGCTGTAAGGTAACACTGGATATTCTGTTGATATCCATGTTTTAATAACAGGCTTATTAAAATTAATTAATGTGCTCTGTGTGCATATGTCCTAGACCCAAGCTGGACATGGTGTTTGTGAGGAGGTTTGGAAAATATGGACCCATCCTTTTTCCACACGTCACATCGACGAGCTCCCTCATGTTTGCCACGCTGTTGGTCATCGGCTTGCTCGGTGAGAATTATTGCAGCCTTTCTCATTCAATGCATTTTGTTGGTCGTGTTTTGTAATTAATTTCAGGCAGAACTGTATTTTTGTAATATTGCATTTGTTTTGTACCTGTGGGATATGATTATTTACAATTTACAGAAATTATATGCTCATTCAGGGTAAATGAACAAATGCAAGTTTCCAAACGAGGTATGTAAAACTATTTAGTAACAATTATAAAAAATACATGATGAAATTGAGAAATTAATTCATTTAATATGGAATTGAGTCAATGATCCTAACTTGTGACTCATCATCAAATCACTGTGGACCTAATAAACTGCAAACAACATGTAATAACTGAACACTCATATGCCCGAAATTTAATTCTGGGTGTCCACAGGGCAGCTGGTGATTTATCAGGTGGGCGTCATCCCAAGCCAGTTCTACGAAATTCTTGGCAGCAAAGACTTTCCTAAATTCAAGGGGTTGGTCTCCGTCGCCATCATCCTCATTGCTATCAATGCATTCGTGAGTTTTGCATTTGCACTGTGCAGTGTAATCAACTAATGTTGTGGGTATCCATTGGTGCACTGCCCAGACTGCCCCCCCCCCATCTGTCTGTGCCCCATTGTTGGTAGTGCTGGACCCTAATTGCTTGGTCTTGGCATTGTGCTGCAGTGTTGCTCTTCACCTCTTCAGTGTCCCACTGCACCTCTCATTACAGTCTACCCTAGGTTTATTTGTTATTTTTTGTGGTCTTGAGATAAGATTTGTTCTTAATTGCTGAATATATCCTAATTGTTTGACAATGACACGTACTTCTGATGATCACTCTTTTAATGGCTATAAACACAATTGTGTTCTTCACCATATAATACGTTAAAGTTTTTTGTGTGTTTTGAGATTGATGATTACTTCGGAAAGCTGCTCTCTCGGGACAGCCGCGTCGATCGCTGCCTCATGCGCAGTATACTGCACCTGAGGATGCCTCTAACGTGTGAGGCGAAACGTCGCGAGGAGAGGAGAGGGAGCCATCGACGCGGCTGTCCCGAGAGAGCAGGTTTTCGAAGCAATCATCATGCATCGAGCCATGAAAACCTACATCATTACAATGTTTTGAGATTATTGATAATCACAGAAATCCTGTTTTGGTCTTCCCGTCCATGCAGCTGAAGAGTTGCGACCAGTACGTGTCAAGTCTCCTGTACCTCACCTGGCGACGAAGTGTCACCGAGCATCTGCACGAGCTCTACTTCCGCGGCAGGGCCTACTACAGACTCAACACACTGCAGGACGCCCTAGACAACCCGTGAGCAGCACATTCTGTATTCGATAAGCGGTCACATTGTTGAGGTGTAAGACCCAAACATCGTACATCTTGGCTTTGACATACCTCTTCAAAGACAGTGGTGTAACGATCAACCGCATCAGGTCATTTACAGGCCAGTGGTGAATTTCGGTACCAAATAGAAACTTAAGATACTTATTCGTATGATGAGCAGGAAAGGCACCTGCCGATATAAATCTGCTCCAATATCATTGAGAGGAAACTGGGCAATTCGGGTCATCCTGGATACCTGCCGTTTAAACCGGCAACATGATCACCGACTCCTTAATGAGACTAGCCGACGTGTGACTGGAGCGTATAGTAATGATAATTCAATGTGTACGTGGAATTTGAGAAGCATATCTTGTATTTATGTGTATGTAGCAGCCCTTTTGACAGTGTTAATTCACATAGTTCCTTGTTGCATTCAAATAATTAGTGAATAACATTTTAACATTTTAATATAAATGTACTCTCATGTTCTGCAGAGATCAGAGGATCAGCCAGGATGTTGAAAGGTTCTGCAAGCAGCTCAGCCTGATGGCCAGCAAGCTACTTATGTCACCTTTCACCCTCTGCTACTACACATACCAGTGTTTTATAAGGTGCAAACATAATGCCAACATGCCTTTTGTCATGCCAGCATCTTCAATACACTTTGAGAAATTGCCATAATATTGCTTATACCGCCACACTCCAAACTGACAGGCTTCTACAGTATATCTCAAAAGCTGCTGTTTCTGGATATCCGTGTCAAGCATTTCTCCTCATTCCTTTGCAATGTATCACCTGCCACATTGGAGGCATCATCATCAGCTGGATGGTCCCTACAATGTAGGTGGCAAAATGTTGTAATACAGCTTTTTTGAAGGAGCAGTTCTTCACAGCAACTCTCAAACATTGACAAATATAAGTGGGCTTGGGCAGGACAACATCCTGGGTATTTCCCCACCTTGCGCCCTCTGTCGGCCAGGATACGCAGTGTCTGACAAATGTTGGCACCGGCTGAATGCATAGCTGCCTTCCCATCGCGCCTCTGGTTTCCTCGCAACTCTATAATGACGTAAGTTGCCCTGGATAATGGCGTCTGCTATATAATATTAATAATAATAAAACAGAAGGGATGACAGCCAATGGTCAAGATTTACATGAGGTGAGGCAGCTTAATGAGGAAACAGGATGAAGAGGACACCCACTAAGAAACTCGAGCTGTGAAAGCAGCCTATGTGCAGGGTGCGAGATGGATTTGTACATTGTAGGACCGGCCGAGGTGGTTACGGCTCGTCGAGTCCTTCATCTTGACTCATGATGTTGGTGATGATAGAGATATATTCTAAAGCCCTCATTCTGAACCGGTGAGTCACAATCCATGAGTTGGCCGCAAGCGTCACCTAATGGTCCGTGGAGACCAGACCCGAGTGGACCTTGAGGTGCGATCGGTTGAGTCTCCTAGTTCTAAAGGATGTGGTGGTAATGCTCGATTGTCGTGCGCAGCACAGGCTGGATCGGCCCTGTGAGCGTCTTCGCCTACTTCCTCGTAGGCACGGTGATCAACAAAGTGCTCATGGGACCGATCATCAGCACCCTCGTCGCACAGGAGAAGATGGAAGGAGACTTCCGGTTGGTGCACGTTATGACTCAGCTCTCGGTATTTACCCCTTCCATGAAAAGTGGATAAACTGGATGATGGCAAACAACACCCAATGGATATGTATGCACAATTTGTTATACACTCTTTTTATTGAAATGTAGGCATTGTGTACTCGTGTTGCAATCCAGCTCCGAGACAGTTGACACGTTGCATACGTGCTCAGTTTGTGTGTTGGTGTAGAGTGTTGGTACTCACACCTCTTCCAAGATATCTAGCTAGCGTGGAAGAGCAGGCCAAATACGTTCTCGAGGAGGGGAGATGTTTAGAACACCCTCCAGTGGAAAATCTTGCAGCAGTGCCATAAGGAGGGCTGTTCCGTTAACTTATTTAGCATCGCATAAGAGCTACTGCTTCACTTGCTCACACAGCCATCTGTGTTTATATGTGGCAGTGTGATAGTTTAGACCATGTGACTTAATGTACTCCAGTGGGTCAATGAATAAAGTGTTTTATGGTGGAAATCTCAAATATATAACTTTCTGTAGCTCCACTGTAAAAAGTAAGTCGTGCCTATGTCATGATGTTTTACTGGTGTCTTGAAAAGGACAATGAATATGATTAGGCTTTCATCAAAAGCACGTTGGTTTGTGTGATTGATCGATATACACATAATTATGTAAAAAAAAGCTAATGAAACTTACCACGAATTTTTGTCAACTAGAATCATGTGAGTTTTGTGCAACGTTGTATTATTAATGAAGTAATTAATGTACTGTTTGCACATTCCGTTGACATAGTATTTTATTATCTTTTGTTTGACAGGTTTAAGCACATGGAGATCCGAGTGAATGCTGAATCAGCTGCCTTTTACAGGTGCCAAAACAGTCCAAGCCACCTGCCCTTTGCCTTCTTCTCTATGTGTCAACATTTAGATTAACCCAGTGTGTTCCTTATATGTATACACTCTTCTCCAAGTGTATACAGAATGAAATAGCATTATATTCAAAAACTCTACAATATGGAATTATTAAAGTTCTATGCCGCCAAAGGTCATAATAAAAATGCTAGCTATATACTTGTAACTGAAAATTAAAAACACAAATCATGATGACTCCTTCCAAAAGCTGCTATTTTGGGATAGCCGTGTCGAGCGCAACTCCTCTCTTCTAAACAATGTATCGCCTCCCACATTGGAGGCATCCTCAGGCGTCCTATGATGCGCGTCACAGCTATTCTGAAAGAGCCACTTTTGGAATAAATTGTTATGCATCGAGACATGAAAACCTACATCAGTACAAACACAAACCATGTCTTTACTCATTTGTCTCCTGGCCTCTGAATATTGGGCTTTTGCAATCAACTCGAACTCCTTACGATGTTTCTATTATTGACTATTCTAAAGCCTGAGGATGCCTCTAACGTGTGAGGCGAAACGTCGCGAGGAGAGGAGAGAGAGCCATCGACGCGGCTGTCCCGAGAGAGCAGCTTTTCGAAGCAATCATCATGCATCGAGCCGTTAAAAGCTATATCATTATATTCTAAAGAAGTTCTATTTGAATGCGCATTGGATACAATATTTACTTCATATTTAGAGCCCACCAACTAGGATATGAACTCGGCAACCTTCTGATTGCTTGATCCTTACTCTATTGCTGAGTCAATTGACCGGGTTAATTATGAACCATTTTATTTACCATGTAAATCTTACTGAGATATTATATCTCTTCCAGAGGTCACTTTATCGTAGTGGGACCTTATATTGACCAAATAATCTTAAGCGCATTTTTCTGAATCTTAACTCGAATAAAAATCCCGATTAACTACCTTTAAAACGTGACCTCCCAAGCATTCTTTCCCCATCAGAGCTGGGAGAGTGGAGCATAAGCGCACCAACGCCCGCCTGCATCGCCTTCTCAGCACTCAGCAGGCACTCATGAACAAGGAGTTCTGGTTGTACTGTAAGTGTTTTCGTCACCAGTTCGCGATTGGGGTGATGATAAGCTCCACATCTTCACCTAAAAAAGCCCCAATGCAATAAGATCAACACATTGTTCTCACATTTTTTCCTTGCACTCTTTGACTTGTCATTCCATCACCTTTTTCCCCAGGTTACCATCAATTCTCCCAATTGTAAAAAAATAGTATTCGCCCTTTTACATTACCATATTTTATGGGTTATAAAATGCTCCAAAAATCTAAATCATTTTATACTCCAGAAAGTACCAGAAACGTTTGCCAGTTGTCAATAAAGTTTTGCATTTCTGATCTTAAACACACATATGCAGCGCTACTGGATTATATGCACCTCTCAACGTTTGCATTAGAAAACACGATAAAGTAGTGCGTCTTATGAGTAAACTAAGGTATGCTCTTAGTAAGTTGTTTTGTTGCTGGCCACTTGGCATTCTGGGCCTTTGAGTTTGTGCTCAGCAACCGTCAGGCAGATGGGAGGAGATGCCCCACACAGAAAATAGTCTTTGCTCTTATCCTTAGGTGTGAAAAATGTTCTCTTGAAATACCACTTTAGCACGAAAACGTGTTTTGTTTGGTACAAGCTAACCTGTTTGGTATAAGCCAACTTGGAGGATGCACTCTACTGACAATATTTCGAGTCTAGTTAATGTGTTCTGTGCTGTCAAAGTGACCAAATTCATCGTAAGCTTACATTGGAAAATCATTCCCACCGCTACCACATAACACATAATGCTAGGAACTGATGATTATCAATTGAAACGTGTAAATGTGCAGGACATTTTTCTTGTAGAAGCAAGAAACTATCATTGTTGTTGACGAGAGACACTGGGTCACTTGTTGTGATCTCCAGTGATTATTTCCTCATTCTTTTACTTAGAAACCACTTGTGCTGACCGATACAAATTCAACCAGCAGTGGCTAGACATTAGCAGATGTTGCAAACAAAGTTGGTGTTGATGATTGCTTTGAAAAGCTGCTCTCTCGGGACAGCCGCGTCGATGGCTCTCTCTCCTCTCCTCCTTTTTTTGCATAATGTGAAGTAATTTGAAAATCCATTTTCTGTGTGGTTTACAAATGTCAGTGTTTAATTTGTTTTAGTCGTAGCGCATTCTATGCTCACTATGTTCGGCACATTAATGTTGAATCCGTTTTTCAGTCACTGATTACAATTCCTGCTTTCTGCGTGGGAGTAACAGATGCTTTCATTATTAATTTGCATTTCTGATGAATCGCCTGTTAAGTCCCCATTTGTAGTTAAGTCCCAATGCTGTGCTCTGCTTGGTTTTCTATTTAGGAAAGCTTTATTGAAATTATTCCAATTTTGTGTTTCCCCGTGATCCGATTTATAGGTTAAAGCGTATTTAAATCAAGTTACAGCTGTCACATAGGGAGCACATAATTAAGTGCGTTTGTATTTCACTGCAGACAAAACTGAATTTTGTTTACGCTTCAAAACACAAAAGCGTGCATATTTGGCAAGCATTAATTAACGTTTTTTTACATAGATGCGTTTGACTGCCCTGATGATTATACAATTATCCTATTTCGATGATGCACACTTCAACCGAACTTGAGGTGCTTTGTAATTTTTTTTGGCTACTTCAATGCTGCTTTTATTTTGAGCTGTTTTTTGTTAAATTACAAGGATTACCAGTTATAGCCTGATTAAAAATCAACAGTATATTGCAGTTAACTCCCTGGCCTATATAGTGATGTAATGACAGGCTGATTAATCTGTGAAACCGAGTTCTTGTGCCCACAATGCATGCATAAAATTGTTTCTGTGACGGAAAACAAAACGAGAAAATAAAACGAAAAAGATAGACAACATCAAAGAAGACAAAAAGAAACAAAAATACATCACTTTTGGAATCCTTGTCCTGAATCAGAGGCCGGAGAGTGGTGGATGGAATGAATCTCTCTGTTTCACTGTTTCCACATGGTACAGGGTAGGGCCAATATCATACTGTATTTATTGCTCACCTTTTTAAGTTCTTCTGTGAGGACATGATATTCCATGTTGCTTCATGAATATTTGTTGTAGCCATAAAATTTCCAGAAAGTGACCGCGTACCAAATGTATTGTTCAGAAACTCTACGACGCACATTGGCTTCAGCTATGACAGCCGTGTTGTCGCCTTCCACAGTGGCGGTGAATGTATTTGACTACATGGGCAGCATCCTGAGCTACATCGTCATTGCCATCCCCATTTTTGCCGGCGTCTATGACCACCTAAGCCCATCCGAGCTCAGTGCACTCGTCAGCAAGGTGCGTCCGTGCCAGCACAGTTGCGACAGCGCACAACGATCCGTGGAGAGAGCAGTGGTGCAACAGTCTGCACACTGAGCTACGAGCAAGGCAATATGAGATTGATTGCAGCCAGCGTTGGTGGCGAATATTGGAGCCGGTCAGGGGCCTCTCCTTCGATCGTGTGTTAAACACCTGCGCTGGTGAGACCAAGGAGACCAGATGCGATGCTGGCTGCACCATCCCCTTGTGCAACGTGCTGGTCTTAATAGGTGCTTGCCAAAACCACTTGCCTCAGCCGTAGTGTAAAACTGCATGGAGGATCTTTGTCTGTGTAACAATGTTAATACATGGACAGCAGACACAATCTTGTGCTTTTATATGTAACCAGCAAATAAATGCTGATACGTTTTTTTCACGACAGTTAAAGTAAATTAATGGCATTTTAAAGGTGGGTGCGGTTTGCAATTTGACTTTTTTCACACAAGCAGAGATGCGACTAAGTAGGTGAAACTCTTTACTTAAAGAGTATTTTGACTAATCTAGCATTAATGAATCCTTTGCATTTTTATTTCTCTTCAAAAAAGTTGAATTTCCAGGAGCTTATTTGCTTCCAGCTCAAATGACAAAAAGATTAAGGACGAGAGTACTGGATGATTATGTTGATTATGCCAGAGAGCGGATGATCATGCAGATGACGTATGGAGCAGACTGATGACTTCCCCTAATGTGATGTTTTCCAGAGGCTTGCAATGTGCACACTTTACCACGAGAATTTGCGTAGATTAGTGACCCCTCTCTTTAATTTATTCTCTGATTAGGCAGAGGCATAAGCCGGTAATCAGGAAAATGGGCTTCTGTGGCACCACCATCCCACCCACAAACCCCACCAGCTTTCCAGCCAGATGAGAACCCAAACAAAGCTTTTTCTGCCTCCCCACTAATGAGAAAAGTCACGCAGTTATGGCTAGCCACTGCAAGCAGCTTTTATGGCCCCAAAACTATTTTGTGTGGAGAGGAAAAATATTTGTTTTACGTAGATTAAATTGCATCCGTGCTGACTTTAACTGAATTAAAATGGAGCTTTTAACATGTCTTGTTGTTTTCTGTTTTACAGAATGCATTTGTGTGCATCTACCTCATCAATTGCTTCAGCCAGCTGATTGACCTGTCCAGCAAGCTGTCCGATGTGGCTGGATACACACACAGGTTACTGGCATTTACAGCTGCTTTTCCCATTAGAATAAAATATTACCCTTTTTTATTCGAATGTCCAGTTAATCTTTTTTTTATGACCCTGGAATTTATTGGAATTTTCAACGCTAAAAAATATCTGGATGCAACCATAACGCATTGATAAACATTCCCTGCTGATCTTAGAGATAGGCTTGAGTGATCAATGTATTTCATGTGTGCTTTTGGCAGTAGAGGGCAGTGCAGCAGCATCCACTGTTATATAAGACTTCTATGTTCCTGAGTTTATACTCCCTGCCTTCATCAACTCGCACTCACCAGCATGATGGCAAATTATGGTCAAATATATCCCAATGACCAGCAGAACATTGAAAGCTCTAACCCAGTAGTAGATTTACAAAAAGACTCATTTGTACCTAAGGCTCACTTAATAATTGCATTGGGCAGCGCAAGAGTTAGCGCGCATCACATGTAAACGTGTCGTTAGCCATTGTTTGCATGAGTGGTGCATTAAGCAGCAGCTGCCTCATCTGTTCAGGATTGGGGAGCTGCAGGAGGTGCTGCTGGAGCCAACAGATGCCCCCCATGACAAGTGGGATCCAACCCAGGAGACATCCTGGGATTTTGAGAGGTGAGAGCACTCGGACTAGAGCCCCCCACCATTCCTAAAGCATCGTAGAGAACCCGTGACGTTTCTTCGGCAACACATGCATTCAGGCCACACTGTCACCTAGCCCCTTTATGCAAAATAAAACTGTAATTTCCTGTTTTAATTTATTGCCTCGTGTTATCCCAATTTTGCCATTAGTGTCATGTCACGAGACAACACATCTATTTGGAGTATTCTCCAAACACGTGCAATGATGCAGAGAAGTAGATATCTCAGCACTACGCATGAGATCCCTCCAAGTGTACTGCTTTTGCTGCAGAGAAATGTTTCTCAGGTGACATATTTTTTAAAAGCTCAGACCTAACATTTTGCCCAAATTTAATATGATAATAGTTTCTACAGTCATGGTTGGCTGGACTGCAATCATCAACTCTCTTCACAAAGATCCTGATTTTATCACAAGTACCATGTGAATTTGGACCCAGGCTCTTTATGGTGCCAGCTTAATGCTCTGACCTCGAAGCTGTCCAGAAGCTCAAATAATACTTTAACTTAAAAGACTTTTCAATCGTGAGGCATCACCATGAAAATAATTTGGTGGCAACTTTTCTTGTGAATAGTGCTTGTAATATTCTGTTGTTGTGTAATAGACTTGTAGATCTCCAATAAGCCCTTGTCTGACTTGGCTATGAAATTGACTTCCCTGTGTGTGTGTGTGTGCACGTGTGTGTGTGTGTGCACGTGCACGTGTGCAGCTGTCAGTGTGAGAGATGCAATGCGGAGGGGATGGAGGCAAGGTCCCTGGCAAGCGCCACTAAGCTGAGGTATCTAGGTTGCCATTGATCAGTATGCCGAAATGTATTGCTAGCTACAGGGGGGAAGGCTTCTGCAGAGATGCCGCATGTAGATTCTATCCCATGCCACAATATTTCACAACGATATTCATTGTATCGTTGAAATAAACCACTTAGTCATTTTATGTACATAAATTGCCATGATGTTTAAAGAAAAAAGACTTTTACCATTTCTGACAATTATACTGGTCATAAGATCTTAAAACACCAAATAGACACCTTTCACAAAGTGTCTAGTTTGCAAAAAGCCACACATACTTGTGGCAAAATATACAAACAAAAAGCTTTGATAATATAGGCATCGTCCTTGAAACTGATTTGCCTATACTAGAAATGGCTTTCCTTAGAGCCTAATTGGCAAAAGTACACATAGTTTAAACAGCTTGACCGAAGCTACTAAGCATTGATATTGCATTGTCCTGAGCTTGACTGCCTTTTGGCAGCATCTGGCAAACACTGACAGTTAGGTTCTAAAGAAGGCCATGTGCAGTATAGGCCATACAGTTTCAAGGACAATGCATATAATAATAATTGCACTTCTGTTGCCACAATTTTGCCACAAGTATGTGTGGCTTTTTGCAAACTGGACACTTTGTGAAATTCCGTTTTCTCCACAGCTTTGTGCAGCGCTTTGTGACCCTCGGATGAAAAGGGCTCCAAAGTGAAACTATTATTATATTTGTTACCCTTAAACTTAGATGAATGGCAGCTGCAATCATCGATTGTGTATTTTAAAACACAGGTGATTTCACGTACATTTATCACTTCTGTAGTGCCTTTCACCTGAGGGTCACAAAGTGCTGCAAAGAGCTGTGGAGAGAACGGCAACATGAAAAACATCAGAATACTACACAATGGACATACCTTCTGAATGTGGACATATCTTTGGTGATTTAGGGTTTCCTGTTTTCTGCAGGTGTTACATAATTAATTTCAATACTGCTGTTGATTCTTAGCCTTTCTACATATGCTTCAAATAGCATGTGTAAGAATATCTTCTTCAAATCGTACACGACTTATGTAATGCCTCTAAGTGACCCTTTGCAAGTCACTAGTTTGCTGATACGTTCACGATGATGTTGAAATCACCTATTCTACAATCGAATCATAGTTAATCTGTAGACCTCTGGTGGCTATTATATGAATTGTTTTAGAAAACCTGCTGTTCACAATCCCAGGTTCCACACACCATCTGTCCACCAGAATGTGGTCAGTGCAACTATTACAGATAAAAATATTTCTCAAAACATGATTTTTCTTGCTGCATGGTGGTCCGTGACTATCTTGATATGGAGGTCCAGACATATTGGGCGCCACTACTCCAGAAGCTATGACTTTTCATATCTGGTATCACTGACAGGTATTGTTTACAGACACTGGACACTGCATCATCTCTGACATTACCGTCTGTACCTGTTTCGTTTTATCCAAATACAGGTTTGTATGAAAGTTATGTTAACGAAGCAAAAAATTCGAGAAAATATATGTATAGAGTATGCAATAGCCATAACTGTTACAGTATTAAACTATACAGTATTAACCGGATAGACTATGTGTGTATAGATTATGGAGTGTTTGTATTGACTCTGTGTATAGACTATAGAGAGAGGCATAACGCTTGATAACACGACTATCCCGAAAGAGCAGCTCTTGAGAGCGATTCTCACGACGTACTGTGATGTCAGCGGCGTTTTAAACCCCGAGCTCCCAAGGTGCTGCAGGCTAGAGTGGTGGTGGAAGTCAGCCACGAAGTCAGCCGGCGTCAAGCCACCAGGCACTGTGTGCATATATATTGTGATATTGGATAATTCTGAGGGTTTTTTTGTTTTGTTTTGGGAATAAACGGGAGAATATGGAGGCAACCCACGCAAAATAGGGGCAGAGAACATACAAACCTTGCATAGACATGCGCCCGAGGCAGGCAGCAAATCGCAAAAAACAAAGACAAAGATCCCCCATATAGCCTTAACAGACTGTAGGGTCAAGTGCTGTTAGCGAGCACCTATGAAGGTCGACACGGCACACTAGGAGGTGGGTGGCCAACACCACGCCCGGCCGCCTTTGTCTCCTTAGGCAATATTTTCACATTGCAATAGGTACTCATTTGAGGCTGAGTCGACCCTAGGGGAAGCCCAGGACCGGTCCAGAAAATCGTCACTGGTCTTGACCGTGAGTGGGATTCGAACTCGGGTCACCGGGTTTGTAACCCAGCGCGCTTACCGCTAGGTCACCGCTCCCCATCGTCAAACCGCACACACGTGCACACACACACCTGTTCTCTGTGTGGAGGCACGGGTGTTACCACTGTATATACACCCTGCGTAGGGGTAGTGATAGGAGTCGGTGTTATAGTTCGGAGCCAGTGTTATAGATAGCCAGTGTTAGAGACCGAGCAGTGTTAGCAATAATTTAAAAAGAAACTTCATCGAGTTTATCCATTCACTTCCAACCAAGCATACGTGTGTATTATTGTGCGTACAGTCATCGATACATGGAGCAGTAGAGCAATGGTTAGTGTACTGCGCTACAAATCAGGCAACCCAAGGTCAATTCCTGCTCACAATAACAGTGATAAATTTTTGAACCAGTCCTGGGCCTCCCCTTGGTCAACTGACGTTTAAATTGAATACCTGCTTCAGTGTGTAAGCATTGACACTGGAAAGACATAGGTTCTTCTCTCTCAGCCGACTTGCCCCAACATTAAGGCTAACATGGCATGGGGGTGTCTTTGCAGCATAATTGAGCCGTGGAGCGAGATGGCGAAGGATGCCTTTGTCCTGGATCGCGTATCCTACAGCACTCCTTCCAGCACCGAAGCCCTGGTGCGGGACCTGTCTCTTCAGCTCACCTGGGGCCAGAACGTCCTGGTGGTGGGAAACACGGGCACGGGGAAAACCACACTCTTGCGTGTGCTCAACGGCCTGTGGCCTACCCTGCAAGGCGAGAAAACTACACGGCAGCCTCAGTCACTCACGTGTCTATTTCGCTTGATTGATTGAACCGCAGAACTGTGTCATCTGGAGTCTAGCCCAGGTCTGGCGGAAGGTTCTGGACAATTAGCGATCCAATGACCCGCTGACTAAAATAGGTTGGCATCAGTAAGGGCCTCTAACCATAAAATTCTCTTCCAATATTTTCACCTTTGGGGGATTAGTGGCCAGCCCAGGTTAATCTAGTACCAGCCGTTTAAACTTGCAACAAAAAGACAACAACTCTCACGATACCTGTTACATCTCACCAGTCAGAATCATAACCACAGATGTGTGCCATGCCTTCGCGGTGCTCTGCAGGTTCTGTCTGCATGAGGACCTGCTTTGGGCCACGGGGAATTCTCTTTCTGCCGCAGAAACCCTATTTCACAGACGGCACCCTCCGTGAGCAGGTACATTGCTTTGCAGTGGTTCATTCGCTGTCTATCTTAAACAGGTGATTTCGCGTTAATAGCAGTCAACACATTTGTACATAACACTGCAGTAAAAGGAACATTTGCAGTAGCAATGTTTCATGCAGTTGCTCCTTCTTGATGGCACGGCACATTAGCGAGGCCAGACAGATAGAGTGGATAAGAATTGGAGACTGGATTATACACCATATCTGTTAATGTGGTTATTTACCGAGTGTTGGGTTATTGGCTTTGTTGGGTGAGGAGGGTTTTCGGACACACATTTTTCACTCACACGACCTGACCCAAAAATCTTTTCTTAATGCCAACAATGGGTTTTGCAGCACTGCCCTCTGCTGGCAGTGTCGGCCTCTAAGGAGCCTACAGTGCTTGTTTAATGCAAAGTAATAATAATTGCATTTATGGAACGCTTTTCACCCGAGGGCTACAAAGCGCTGCACAGAGCTGCGGGGAGAACGGCACGTCAACAACAATAACATTAGAACGGAAAATCGGCAACAATAACATTCACTCATCCAAGCACTATAAGCGCCCAACCTTCTTTGTACGTTGTATACTTTTAATCGGTTTACTTAATGTCTGATGCTTTCCCTGCTGTAGGTTATATACCCCCTGAAGGAGATGTACCCAGTTACTGGTGAGCATCCATTTTTAGCACGAATGGTATAATGGTCATGATAACGTCAATGCGACCTACAGTTACTGGCGATGATACCGCCACTATTTTAGACGTTGCGAAACCTCAATAACGCTCACACGTGTTGGCTGATAACAAAGACAAAGACCGCCGTATTGCCTTAACATACTGTAAGGTCAAGTGCTGTTGGCAAGCACTTTACACTAACAATACCTTAAACTGGTAACACTAACATTGACTTATACAAGTGTGAAGTTTTAATTGTGATAACACTTTGCAGCTGTATCTTACAACTACCCTTCACATACATTAGATCCGATTCTATGTACGCACATACTGACATGCAATGTGTCCAGTTATTCGTCCTGTTTTGTGTTTAAATCCAGCCGGGAGGCTCAGCCAATGGAGTGAGCAGATGACAATCCGAAGGCTGCGAATTTAATTCCAGCTTGGAGATTGCTAAACCTATCATCTCTCTATGGTCGATAACATAAGTACTACTTTATTGGAAAAGTCAATACCCGCCATTGCAATGCGAATTTTCCTCTGCTGGCTGGACATTGTAAGCAGGACAATAAGCGCTACCTCAATACCCATTTGAGCAGGAAATCGCTATGACCGTGTCTGTTTTAAATCCACCCTTAATTAACCTTCATGTCTGTTCTGCCAGAAGATTTTGATGACAAGAGGATCTTGCAATTTCTGGACTGTGTCGGTCTGGTGAGCAGTACCCCCGCATAACTTACAACATACCGACTCTTACCCTGGGTCCGGGGTTTATATTTACACTGCACAAGTGCAGCCTAATGAGCACTGCCTGATTCATCAGTGGCGAATACTGCAGACACAGTCCAGCAAAGTAGATCTCGTACAGCTGCACAGGAGTCATTGCGTAACACAACAGCTGGTCACTGGCTTCTGTGGCTACACGATGTACGACCCTCCCAGCGACAAGGCGATTACTCTTGTGTGTATTACTATTACCACTGAAGAAGAAGCCCCCCGTTTCACTGCAGTACGCAGATGCGGTATTGCCTATTTGAATTGCAGATGCGTGCGGCACTGCCAACGCAGTAAGTAGCGTTGCTGCCTCACAGCAAAGACGCACCGGGTTCGATTTTCGGCTTGGGTGCCTTTCTGTCTGAAGTTTGCATGTTCTCCCCGTGTCTGCGTGGGTTTTTGCCAGGGTGCCCCAATTTCCTTCTACAGTTCAAGAACACCTTGCTGCACAGGTTAAGTGGTGTCACTGAATTACCCCTGGTGCCCTTTGATAGACTGGCATCCCATCCTGGGTATAGACCTGCTTTGCACCCTGCATTTGCTAGGATAGGCTCTGGTTTTTTTTGCAACCCTGTACAGGATGAAGCGGGTCTGAAAATGAATTAATACATTTCCCATGCTGCTTGTTGTTATTGTTTCGTGTGTGCTCTGCAGTCAGCCCTCCTGGACAGGACTGGTGGCCTAGATCAAGAAGTGGAATGGAGCTGGTGAGCGTCTGGCTCGTGGAGTTCATTCTTCTCCGGCATTGAGATCAGATACCAATGTGATGTGTATGACCTCTCCAACTGTTGTCTTAACACTCCAGTTAATGTGCTCGGCAGTCAAATGTGCAATCATCTCTTGTATTTGTATTTTGGGTGCTGTCGCATGTACGTTTAATGCAGAGATTTGAACTCCAGGGTTTGCGGATTGTGACAAATTAAGATCCCAAGCCTAATTGTATGGGTTTCAGGAAATGGCAGTACATCTCTATTTTATGGTTTAGTAATGCAGTGGGAAGCAGAGGACAGTGTAGTAAGAGCCAATGTTGTACTGTGCGTCTATGCCTTGACGTCTGTGATCCCTGCCATTACTAACCCGCACAGACCAGAATAGTGAAATATGGTCAAATAAGCTCCTTCGACCTGCGTAGTGGGGGAAGGCCCTCTACCATCACTGGATCGACGATGACTGTACATGTGCATGAGCATTGTTACTTCAGCTCTCGCTGGTTGTTAATACATCTGTTCTTCAGTGGTAGTTTTGATTCCGTGTGTCCCCTCTGGACAGGTCCGACACCCTTTCCCCTGGAGAGATGCAAAGACTCACTTTTGCAAGGCTTTTCTACCATCAGCCAACCTTTGCAGGTAACATCTCTTTATTGTATAAAGTGCTATCCCCACCAAATGCATTATTACCAAGCTTTAAAGTACAACAAAACTATCAACTATTTACTAGTTCATTGAGAAAATATTTCAACTTCTGTTTTACTAAGCTATCCAGCAGTTAATAGATCATGGCTGATTGAGTCTTTTAGGGAGATTGGAAATGTCATTTGCTAAACAGTGGTCCACTGTGCCCATTACTTGAAAACATCTGACATTTAGACCACAACTCTGACTGGGTTAACAGAACCTAATGTCACAGAGTAAAATGTTACAACATCATCATTGGAAAATGTGGAATAGCCGTGTGGAATTCCTTCTGGTTCACAGGTATCCGAGACGATATGAGCACAACCACATTATTCGCTGAGGAGCCACTTTGTTAACCCCCTTGGACCTCACAGCAGGGGCTTAATCGCAATGTGAAAGGATTTTTGCAAATAGAAGTGAATTCCATCCATCCATCCATCTTCATCCGCTTTATCCGATGCCGGGTCGCGGGGGCAGCAGTCTAAGCAGCGATGCCCAGACTTCCTTCACCCCAGAC
>JAZEWT010000004.1:15037508-15059782 GCA_036362905.1 Mordacia mordax
TGCTTTCCATCGTTGTTCCAGTGTTGCTGCTCTGTCCGTCGTCTATGGAGAGCAAATTCTCATACATCGAGCCGTGAAAACCTACATCAGTGCCTTTGTAACCTCGACGGTGAGAAAACACTCGACTTGTCGAAGAACTTCGGCGAACTTGCCAGCAAGAGGGCAACTCTGCTCAACAATCTCGCCTTCTTACAACGATTAAGGGACAATAACATTGCTCCAAAATTCTACCAGTCGGAACAGCGAAGGAGAGACCAGGAGCAATCGACACCGCGATGCTAATAGAACAGATATGGAAAGAAGTTCTCAAACATGGAACCGTGAAAACATCAGTACAGGCTACCGCATGCGCTCGTATGTAGTGTGACTGGCCGACACGGTGCGGGAAGGCTTTCGTTCAGCAGTGGCTTGGCAACATGCTGCGACATATGATGTTGACATGCCGTTCTCTCCACAGCTTAGAGTTGTAATTAAAAATGTAATTGTTGTTGATTTACCGTTCATATGTCGTTGTTGTTGCTGACATGCCGTTCTCTCCACAGCTCTGTGCAGCGCTTTGTGACCCTCGGCTGAAAAAAAACTCTAGAAGTTCTATTATTATTATCTATCTAGCTAACTATGGTATAAGCATTCATACTGCTGGGTAAGACAGAAGGGAATGCATTTTAGTCAGTAACCTGCCCATAGCTTCAATTGTCGCACCGGGAGATCGAACAGGCGGCCTCTAATTTGCAACTGTTATTATTATATGCAGCTCACCATTACTCTACCACGGCAACACCTCCGCGTCATTATTAAGTCATACGAGCGGTCTTGTTCCAAGCGAGTAACACTCTCTTCTGATGTCTCTTGTTGAGAACGATTTCCGCTGACTTGATTACGATGACATGGTTTTCTTTCTGTCCTTTTTTTAATATATATTGCTGATTCCCTGAGGTTTCAAAACAGTAGTTAATAAGTTGGAAGTAAATATGAAATAGCACATAAAAGCCTTGTTCCTGTATAGATAAAATGTGCGTTTATGAAGGGTCCGAACCCTGTACCCTCTGTGCAGACATACATAGCAGCTCTTGCTTCATTATATATAAATACTTCCAGTAGTTTAGTACGTTGTCTCGAGTTTAAATGAGTGCACTCGTGGTGGAGGGCGGTGTAACCTTGTTTTGAGATATGACACGCGGGCGGACAGAGAGGAGAAACAGAGAGGGGATGTCTCTCGCCGCGTTGGACGAGACCTGAGGGCACCTGGCGGGCCCCCACGCCGCTGACATCCGAGTTCCGTTTGTGTCAGATCCCAAGAATTCGCACCGCCGCTCTTGAGCTCAACCTTTAACCCCCCGCGTGCTGCCGAACGCGAGACGCGGGCTCGCGGTTAGCGGGGCAGTGTCGGGTGTCCAGCCGACGATGTAGAGGGACGGGGAGAGAGTGTGAGGTTGCATCCATGGAGGGGGACGTTGGATGTGGAGCCGTGGCACAGTGGTTAGCGCCGTGAGCCATGCATCCGACCACTTGAGTTTGATTCGCGGCCACGGTTAACATCGGTGGAGGTTCTGCTCAGTACTCTCTCCTCCTACTCCTCTTCACCGTCCGACCATAAGTTTACTGCCGCCACTTTAAACCGGTGGGTCGCAACCCATCAGTGGGCGGGAAGCGCCATCTAGTGGTCTGTCGAGACCATTCCAAAGTGGGCCAAGTGAGCTTTAAGGAACAAAAGGGTGAGGAATTCTCACCAGTAACCTGCAAAGGGACGAACCCTCTTTCATATTGCTCTTGTACCGAGAGAGAGAGTAGCGCTGGGTCGTTTAATGAGTGATGATGGGGTGATGGCGGTGGCAATCATTTACATGGGCGTTTGATAGGACCACCATAACACACGAGCGAGGACTGGAGAGGTTGTTTACCGCACGGCCGTGCCTGCGTGGCCTCGATCACGTCAGTAAGACGCATGCAGGGGGTTTTTTTTCATTAGGTTCCATCGCATTGGGCGTTGAAATAAACCACGAGGTAAATTTTAACAAGCGTTGTGGACACATTGGTTCAAACGTTTATACGTTTCGTACAAAACTGGGCCATTAATAAAAACGTAAAAATGAAACAAAAACTGACGACGGCACAAGGAAGCATGGACAGTCGCATACTTGAAATCACATTGAGTGTCACTAAGAGAACCGCAGGCATTAGAAAATATAAACATGTTAAGTACACCATTCTAAATGTTCAGAAAAGTACGCGAGCTTAGACAAGACACGTCGCGAGATGGGATGCTGGCGAATGTTCACGCGTAATGATTGAGTGGCAGCCAAAGGGGAAGGTATGCGAGCGTTCGTCTGGCGATGAGATGGAGCCATGAGAATTAGCCCGCGTGCACGTGGTTAATGTAATATTACATCACAGAATACGGCTTGGGAAGCGGGGGGGGGGTTCACTCAGCAGTGGATTGACCATGGCTGATTATGTCGGGATTTGCTAAAATACGCGTAAGCAGAAAAGCCTCACTAAGCCTCAAGGCGAGTGTGCAAGAGGGTCCTGCTTTTGCAGTTATTAAATTGGCAGTTGATTTTCCTGCGACCTCCATAATTTTCTCCAGGGGGAGGGCCTCGCTGGCTCGCCGTTAGCAGTTGCATGCATCACTACAAAATACTGCATCAATATCTTTATAAGAGTAGGACAAGTTTTACATAATCGCCAGATACGGTAAGGTGTTAAGATCTTAACACCTGCATAATCGCCAGGCAATTATGCAATACTGGATGCTGTAATTACCTGCCACATCACTGTCATCAGAAGCGTCTCCACCACAGAGAGTTATAGGGCGTTCCTAGTCTATAAAGTGTTTGGCCTACTCATTCACGCTAGCCTGAAGACGTGTGGGTAAAGATATTGATACTATGGGTACTTTTTGCCAGAATACATATGTAAGAGTAGGACAAGTTTTACCGTATCTGGCGATTATGCAGGTGTTAAGATCTTAACACCTATAACTCTCTGTGGTGGAGACGCTTCTGATGACAGTGATGTGGCAGGTAATTACAGCATCCAGTATTGTAAGCAATCCAGTATCAGGCAGTATTATTTAATATTGAAGGAACCGTTTTGCTATGTAGCTCTTTTAAACAGTCGTCCAACGGTCAGGCGTGAAAAAGTTACCACATCCCAGGGCACCGAGGGTAATTTAGTCAGGTCAATTAACTGTAGCAGCATGTGTTTAGACTGTGGGAGGAAACAGGAGTACCTGCACAGAGGTAATATCTTCACATCACTTAAATAAAGTCCTCCCTGAAGTTGTTGTGTCACCACCTAGGGAATTTGTGTGGAGTTTATGTGTTTACCCTCTGTTCTAATTGGGTTTCATCTGAGTTCTTTGGTTTACTTCCACAAATAAAAAAAACGCCCATTAATTAATTGGCCAATAATATCATCAAATATATGATGCCGTGTCTGACATATGTTGGCGCCGGCTAACTGCATGGCTGCCTTCTCCCGTCTCTCTCTGGTTTTGTCGCGCCTCTGTAGCCATATCTCGTTCATGCCCAGGCGTGGAATTTACGCGTGTCGCAAATTGCAATATCGTTATTAATTACAACTCCACACAGAAAGGCACCCGCGCCGAGAATCAAACTTAGGTGCTTCTTGCTGTGAGGCAGCGGCGCTACTCACCGTGCCACCATACCGCAATAATAACATCACGGCATAAATAGCATTAAGTACATTTTACAAATTTCTGCACAAATACTAACTACACGAGGCTGCCACTTTTATGTTCAAGCATGTGTAGTGGTGTGACTTTCTTGAAGACTGGTAAATGCCCGAAACATTATCTTTTTGTTTATATTTATATTTTGTTAAAGGAAGTGCTATTATGGTGCTTGCTTTTCAAAGGCTGCTCTTTCTGGATAGCAATGGCGAACGCTACTCCTATCTCCTTCACGACATGTTGCCTCCCACATTGGCGGCATCCTCAGGCATCCTATGAGGTGTTATTAGTGAATGCGTTGAGTTTTATTTACTTGAAGACGGGTAAACCACATCATTAAAGTTAAACGCATTCGTCAGAAAGGTGAATTCCATGTGTGCTTTCCTCAATGGAGTTGTAATACGTTGAGCCTCATGTTCTTTTATAAATTAATTTGATTTGACATAAAAACATTGCTGTTAAAGCATGTGCCCGTCATTAACGTGTCATCAACTCATCACGAAGAACGGAAGAGGATTTTGAAAACGCAGTGATTCTGCAATGCATATTAGGTCTGTTTGAGGCCACGGGGACACGACACCACGATAAGAAAGGCCCCTTTGTGCGCGAGGCTGAGACTGACCAACGCATTCGACACGCTCTCCACAGTGGGCATGCGAGCATGGGTCACCGGGCCACCCCGAACCACGGAGTGTGGGAAAATAACTTCAGTGTTATATAATTTTTTCTACCGTCATTATCACTTGTGAACACCTCTCCTTGGTACGACCTAAGTTCGATTCCAGGCCACGGCTAACCAATTCTGGCCCACTTCACATGTTCCCAGCGATCTTTGTGGAGAGTGTTTTTTCTCTTTGCTCAGACGCAGAACCATTTCCCAAATCCTCACCTGTTGTGTGTGTTTCCTTTTCCAAGGCGTTATTATTGACGAATACCATGGCAGCAGCATCACACTATTTGTTATGTCTTTCTGTGTGGCGTTTGCATGTTCTCCACGTGCCTGCTTGGGTTTTCGCTGGGTACTCCGCTTTCCTCCAACCATCCAAAGACACGCTGCTGCCTAAGTTAATCGGCATACTGAGTAAAAAAAGTGTGCCCGCGATGTACTGGTCTAACATCCTGGGTATTCCCTCGCCTTGCGCCCTCTGTCGGCCGGGAAAGGCTCTGCCCCCCCCCCTCCACGTCCCTGTACAGGATTAAGCGGGTATTGATAATGAATGAACAATTCGTCTTGATCCACATGGTGCTGGTAATCTCTCATCAAGTAGTGAATCGAGTTAGGATGGGGGCAGTGAAGAAGCTCTCTCATTATCCATCATACTGCTTGTGGTCGAAGATGCGTGCAAGCTGACAGTTTAGTATTACGAGAGCTCTAGCAGCTGGGGTGAGTATGCGGCCACTAGGCTGAGTTCGTCGCGGCGAAGATATGTGGGAAGCAGGTTATTGGAGCGTGTTGCCATCGGCTGATGAATGACTCAGGTGTTGCACCCTTAATCCAACCAAAGTGTAAATAAGACCGTCAAAGTGATTCTTGCTCACGTGAGCATTGGTGTTCATCTCATATTTACGTTTCTCAGCCCGTGGTGGAAATTTCACATTATTATAGCGTTGGTCCAAGTTTATTTTCGATAGAGTAACTGCTGTTGACTTTCCCACAAAATGGTCTCGCTTTATCGAATCGGAGAGATCATGAGTTGTCAATCCAAAACCGGAGTTTGAACTCGCAACCTTCTGGTTTTGATTGCTTGCTCTGCCGATGAATCACTTGGCCGATTATTTAACCAGATGATGACCCATGCCTGTTGGGATACAATGTTGCGTCTTTTGCGAGGATGACATGAGCGACTTCAAGCCCTTGGAAATGCAACAGAATTAAAGATTCATTTTGCAATCCTGAAACGAAACTCTCGATAATTTAATTGCAAATTAGAATGCAGCGAAAGCAAAGAAGGCAGACTTTACTTTAACAAAATGATAACGCGCAGTGGCTGCGTGATTGAGCAGCCGAGTGCCCCTGACACGTGGAGCCAGAAAAGGTTTCATGCTCTGCAATCTGCAGACGTCTGACTGCCAGGACAATGCGACAGACAGCTGGAGCACATGGCAACCACCAGCAGCTGTCTGGCCGGGAGAATACCGCTGTGAAGCAAGACAGCTCGGGCTGACTCAGTCGTACGATTCGTCCGTTTATTGGTCCGTTACTTGGCTGCTTGGCTGGCCACGGTGGCTGCTGAGTTCTGCGTGCCCGGCCCGGCGTGGCTAATTACTGAGCCGAGGCAGCCACGCCAGGGCACCCTGCGCCTCTGTCGGCACCCATTAGACGCACGACCCGCAGCCCATTGTCCGTGCGCCGCATGCTTGTCTGATTAATTCTATTTTATCATTTTGCCGGCGACCGGGACCTGGAAGTCTGCTAATTAAGCCACATGAATAACGCCACAACCGATTAGCGGTCGCGCACAATGCGGCCCATTGTGGGCGCCTAATTTTTATAAACTCATTACGTGAATGGCCAAGCTACATGTTGATCATTAATGGCCCACAGATTTTTTGATTATGACCGCTTTTGAGAAGGGAGGGGGGTTGGAAAAGGAATTTGTAAACATAATACTGCTGCTGCGGTTCTAACTATACCAAATGTGGATTTATAAACAGTGTTTGACAACTGTCAGTTATTTTCGACACTTTTTAAAACAATATACAAAACGTGTTTAACAAAACGTTAAAAGTGGCATTAAACTGTAAAATTAATGTAACATGCGGAGTACTTGTTAGGGGGTTTACTATATACATGCGATTTAGTAAATAGACCTCTGCGGTGCAGAGCTTCTGCAGCAGATATCGTCAGTTGTTATGCATGGGGCATGAATTATCCTTATACGACGTTATGTTGTTCGTGTCTTCCTAATCTGTTGGTACTTATATAGCAAGCCTGACCAAATCACCCGGAATTCATACCATCTCGTTAGATCTCGAAGGCTAAGCAAGAGTTTTATCCTGGAGGGCAATGGATCATGCGAGCCTGGAGAGCACTTGATCGTGCGAGACATTTCCTCCCAACAGGTTGTTATAGGCAGCTGCGCAACTGCGTAGTAGTGGGCAACGCAATTGTTATACTGTACTCTGGTGCTACCACCGTCACCAACCAGTACAGATTGACTTGGTGAAATATTATACAGTAAAAAATAACCCGCATGGCGTGGGGAGGGCCCTCGTCCAGCAGTGGATTTACAAGAGGGCTGTACAGCTGCACCTGTACACAACAATGAAATGTCACATTTGCTATTGCACCTGAGATGACAGGTAATGTTTTTAGAAGGCAACGGCAGGAGAGTGGAGTCTGTTGAATGTCACGAGCGGGCGGGCGGGCGTACAGCACCACAAAGGTGCCTGTGGCGGTGATTTCTCTGCGAGCGAGGCTGCTGGTATCGGATTGACCCCTGGCCAGAGGTCAAATCTCACTTCCTGCACTTTCGCTTTCCCTCCAGTTGACCTGAGCATGTCACTTGCCTTCACTTCACAGGCTTAGAGACGGGGGGGGGGAGTGAAAATAAGTCCTTCGAGCAGCGCAAGAGAAAAAAAATGTTATGAAAGCGTATTGCCTGGAATGCCAGGTAAGGTCACTTCTCTTGACTGATGGCCTCTGAGGTTGAATTTTCTTTATCTGAACGGGAGTTTAAAAGCTTCTGGATGACCGTGTCAAGAATAACTGGCGACACAAGTAAGACGTGTCGTGTCAATGTTCCTCCTGTCTTCCGGAGCCCTAGCTTTGTGTTGAATATATTCCTTATTTAGTTATTCATTTGTATGCGTTATGGTGGGGAACGTCTGTAGTGAAATCTCCAGTGATCCATTTCTAATGACCCTATTACGTCCGTCTCAACAGGTGAAGGAATATTGTGAAAGCCATAGCTTGGTGTCTTACATCAGCAAAAAGTACATTGATAGAAGTAATGTGGAGGCTGTGGCATTGTTTTTATTATTTCTTTCATTTATCATATTATTTCAGTGCTTTACTCATACCTGAATGTGACCCTTATTGAATTTATTTTTAAAACATTAAAAATGAGACTGATTAACACAGCGTGAACGTAGCTGCTACATTCCTTCAGCGACATGAAAAGACCTTGAACGTGAATAATGCCGTGCAATTTCGACAGCAGATGGTTGCGCTGATTAATTCATAATCTGGGGGCTAACTGATCATTAGTGGAATACGACCACTAGGCTGCCAATCTCCTGGTTTTCACGGCACACGGAATACAACCATGGCTTGCGTCGTCTACAAATATGGGCTATGACCTGAAAAAGTAATTTGAATTTATTGCTGCTGCAAGTTTCCCAAATTTGTGAATATTAGTTTAAAGATGAAGTGATTGTGCAGTGATTTGCACAACTTGGTGCGCCTCGGATTTCCAGTCGTGATATCCGAACAGCCAATCTTTTACAAAGCCGTACTATCCAGCATGGTGGAGTATGGTCAAATAACCTACTTTTGGCCACAACTAGTTATGTTTATATACCCAATACAAAGTCATGTATTGGCTAATTACTGTTGGTGACTAGTTCGACAAATATTAGGGAACTTGAAGAGGACAATCTGGGAACCGCTTCTTCTGATTTGCGACGTCATGTGCTCGTTGAGTAGCTCGACAGGAGCAATTTTGAACCAGTAAAAGTTTATACCCAGGCGTGGCATTGCTCAAGAGTAGCAGTTAAACACACCCGTACCACTCTCTATTGCGCATTAAAGTCAAGTTTCAATTGTTAGGAAAATTGATTTACGTACAATAGGATTTTATTGCATGGTACATGTGCTTTAGGGGCGGCACGGTGGTGCAATGGTGCAGTGGGTAACACTGTCGCCTCATCGCAAGAAGGCCTCTGGTTAATTTCCGGGCTCCGTTTCCTGGCTCGGGTGCTTTTATATGTGGCATTTGCGTGTTCTTCCCGCGCCTATGTGGGTTTTCACTGAGTACTCCGGTTTCCTCACACTGTCCAAAGACACGCTCCTGCCTAGGTTAATTGTCCTGTGGAGAACTTTGCCCCCAAAAAAGTGTACCCTGCAATGTACTGTCGCCATATCCTGGGAATTTCCCGCCTTGTACCCTCCGTCGGCTGGGAAAAGGCTCCAGTCCCCCCCCCTCCCCCGTGACAATGTACAGGATTAAGTGGATATTGAAAATGAATGTGTACTTTAGAATGAAAAAATAATAAACTGGAATAAACAAACAATAATGCTTGTTTCATTCCCAGTAATCTCTATTTGCTATCCCCATTCCAGCAGACACTAAACAATAAGCATTGTAAAGAAGAAAACAAAATAGTCATCGCGAAGGGGGGCAACATTCAACAACCAAGAATAATTACGGGCGCAGGAGAGATTTCACTTTGCCTCATTAGTGATGTTTGCAGATTTGCACTCTGAAGGCCCAATTCTGATGAAATGCTGTTTCTAAACTCTAAAGAGGAATAATCCTGATTTATCTGCTGGGCATACATGTGATGGCTTAAGAGAGTAGCATCCTGCACTATACCGTGGCTCTGCCACTGCGCTTCTTTATCATCTTTATCATCAGTCGTTACCTACCGCTGGATGAAAACCTCCCTAAACCGCGGTTATCTCCCAAGATCCTGTGATGTGACAATCCACCTTGCACCTGCACAAGAGCTGATTTCATCGCTGCACATTATTGGTGGATGTCCACTTGCAGATATTCCAAGCCATCCCTGCCTCTTTCAGAGATATGTCTCCTCTTCTTCTGAGTCCCAGTAATGAAATCTGTCAAACCCCTGAAGTCTTAGCGTCAGTCAGATTTATATAAGCAGATGATAACCCCTTAAGATGCCATATTCCGCTTGAAAAGGAGTCCTCAGAATCTCTGCGTTGAGAATTTGACTAGTGTACGATGTGGATTATGCTACCAGCAGTGGGCTGCACTTGCAAGTAATGTCACAGAAGATGCGTCAACGCGTATGCTGTTGTGCGACAAGTCATCCGATGTTTCGGCGCACGTGTTGGGAGCAGGTTGAGGAACAATTCAGTTCACAGCATGCGGAGCGGATCGTCAGATGTCATGCCGACGAACACACAATACAAACTAAAAGCACATCTGGGCAGCAGTCGTCACCGCATGCTTAACGTCCACTTTATAGCAGACAATGAGTCTTTGCCAATATGAGGCAGAGAGAATTGAACCATTGAATCCAACGTGCGCTGGCTTTAGTTAATCAATACCAAAGCAGTTGAACAGCCTTTTTTTGCCTTAACTTTTCCACCTGCCTATCAAATCATAATCCTGTTTGTGAATTTTAGTTTGTTCAGTTTGAGATAACAGATGGGATGGGTACCTAATTATTATTAGTTTAATTATCAATAAAAATTACTACAAAAGTCTCATCTCATCTCATTGTCTGAAACCGCTTAGTCCTATACAGGGTCACAGTGAAGCCGGAGCCTATCCCGGCAGACACAGGGCGCAAGGCAAGGATATACCGACGATGGGACGCCAGTCCATCGCCGGGCACTGCGGGGCAATCTAGCCTGGGAGCCAATTAACCTATGTAGCAGCATGCTTTTTGGACTGTGGGAGGAAAACAGAGTGCCCGGCGAAAACCCACACGGACACGGGGAGAGCATGCAAACTCTACACAGAAAGGCACCCGAGCCGAGAGATTCGAACCCGGGACCTTCTTGCTGTGAGGTGACAGCGCTAACCACTGGGCCACCGCGCCACCCACTACAAAAGTAATTCTAGGACGGTGTGACAATATAAAGATGTTCTTGCTCAGAAGGATATTAGTGTTTAATATGTATCAGTACCTTAACATTTACAATATCAATAGTAACAGATTTATAACAGTACTCTGCGTATATATATGGTGTTAGCGAGTATATTTAATTTAGTGTTTTCAAAAGATGACGAAATATACAAAACTTTTCAATATACTTGAAAACCCATTGTCCTGGACAGATATTTTCAGTAACGACTTATTCTAAGATTCACTGCAACTTTATAGCAAAATCAGCCAACCAGACCCTTGCTGTTATCCATGCAAACATCAGTAAACTTATGATTCTTGAATTTTACTGTCCTTTAAAAGTGAATGCCCGAGAGAAGAAAAGACAGACAAGAGGAATGTTAGCTTGAAAACACAAAAGAAAGAAAAATGAGTGAAACCAAATGTAAATGTTAGAATATACACAGAATATTTTTTTAATGTACCAAGTTATTCGGACATAATCTCATCTCATTATCTGAAACCGCTTAATCCTATATAGGGTCACGGTGAGCCAGAGCCTATCCCGGAAACACAGGGCGTAAGGCAGGAATACACCCGACGACGGGACGCCAGTCCATCGCCGGGCATTGCGGGACAATTTTAGTCTGCGAGCCAATCAACCTATCCAGGAGCATGCTTTTGGACTGTGGGAGGAAACAGGAGTACCCAGCGAAAACCCACGCGGACACGGGGAGAGCATGCAAACTCCACACAGAAAGGCACCCGAGCCGAGAGATTCGAACCCGGGACCTTCTTGCTGTGAGGCGTCAGCGCTAACCACTGGGCCACCGCGCCGCCCTATTCGGACATCATAGCAAAGTAAAACATGACAATTTAAGTAACTGGCTAATTGCACGAGTGTTTATAAAGCTCTTCGTCGTATTTATTATGTCCGGTGTGTTATAGTGCTGATAAGTTTAAATTGACCTTGAAACCAGTAAATGAATGCCCACTTTGTGTCACACCGAGTCACACAATCTCAAAGACTTCTTGTCGCCCCTTTGTTGCTGTAACCCAGCAAAGTTGAATGTCAAGTCTCTGGCATTTTTTTCTGGCTGGTGAAATTAAAGGAACTCCTTTCCTGTGCACGATAAGGCGTCACAGAACATTAACTCTCGTTCGCTCATAAAATAGGAAACAAATGGAATAATAGAGCCATTGGCATAGTGTAGGTTCAAGGGACCTCTGAAGCGAAACCAAACATCTTTGTGGCCTATGCTGGGGGGTTGAGTAATGGACGACTCTGCGGAGAGTTTCCTAAGCATGCCAGCACAGCCAGGACAGAGTGCATTTCTTTTGACCCTACCCTCTGCCTTTTAAAGCCTGACACTAATGACATGTCAGTTACCGTGGGTAAAAGTTTGCTACACAACCATGGCTACAGAATGTTTTTCAAAATGCTACTCAGGTCGGTTTCATTTAACAGTCCACTGAAGCAGTTATATACAGAGGCACGTGAGATATGTTTTTATTCATTTTATTGCACTTTAGTTTGTTTCAAATGTTACTTTAGATTAATAATTTCACTCGTGGCGATATTTGGTTGAATTTGTACAAATGTAATACAAATGTAATACATCAATAACCAGCCTCTCTTTACACCTGAGAGTGCAAGAGCTATCAAAATTACATTTCATAACTCTTCAAAGATGTGATGCGTTAAGCAATATACATAACTTGTGACATCGGAATGAACTACAACACGTGAATGGGTTAATTCACAACATAGACTACGTTCACAGAACTCCAGCAGCATGATACAAATCGCGATTACTATGTGCCAGGAATATCCAAAAAAATTTGACTGGTGGATGTGTCACATGGCGGTGGCACAGTGTGGCTCACAGGCATCCAAAAGTTTCTAAGGACTCACGTGGCTTCGGATTCATCACGGCTACGTCCGCTCGTGGGGTCATGCCCGTGTGACCACCAAGTTCAGTTTCCTGGCCAAAGACTTGCATCACATGCAAGCTGCAGGGAACAGAGTACCCTTGGAATATAGCCTTCTTCACAGGAATCGTTCCAATAATAGTATGTGTCTTGTGATTGCACAGCAATTTCAAATATTCAATTCTTTCTATAAACCATACGTTCTTGTTTTGTCCTGTATTATTCTATGATGGGTGTTCCCATTGTTTACGGATTTGATTACATTCATCTGGTATGCTTGTTTTAGAGGCACTTTCAAATCTAAAAGTAACATAGTCTGCTTTTTCACATATTTAATGGTGCATTCCATTGGTGCACGTATTTATGTTAGCAATGATAAACATTGAGGAAACGGATATGGTGTATTCTTGATGTCAAGTCAATTGTCAATTTAACCAAGCTAACTTCTGCGGTCCACTTGTTTTGGTACAAATGCAATTGAAACAAACTTTTTTCAGGTTCAAACTTGTTATCGCTATACACGACTGTCATCAAAAAAGTCAATTGGCATTCCATTCTATTCTATTGCGGTTATCCTTTAGCACACATTGTATTTACTCAAATTTGGGAAAATTAACAGTAATCTTCTAATACGTGAAAACACGTCAACAAAATCTAAAAATGCACAACACACTTAAAAAGAAATTGTTCATGGGAGCAACTTTAAGGCATATTTTTTAACGTACCTTTAAAATCTAAACATATTTAATTACCAACGCAAACTGCCCCTAAGTATTTAAGCAGATGAAATTCTGACATTCCTCTCCACACACGGATGTGTCCATGGGCTGGAAGCCACAGGCATACCGCTATGGTGCAGCGAGGTGTGCTTGCAGTAGTCCTGCACTTTGCCCAGTTCGGATTGCCGGCAGAGAGAGGCCTCCTGCTGGCGAGGGTTCTGAAGTGCCTTGAGTGATAAACGTGAGACTGGGAGTTTCTGTGTCCGTAATACTAAAGGAAGGTTCATTCAGGGGAGACCAGGGTTCACAACAAAAAGGAGGGTGTAGTCATTGGGGAGGGTGGGAGTATTTGGAGGAAAAATGCAATACATATTTTAATTAACTATAGAATTTAAATATTTTAAACACTCTGCAGATAGAAATACATATTCAATGGAGTTTTTATACGAGTTTTTCGTGTTAACATTAACTTAAGACATTAACTAACTCCAAACTCTATAACATCCGATAACGATTATCTTATTTTCATGCCCTACCTATCTGCTGTACTCAAGCAACCACAACGTGCAAGTGGACATTTTACCTGGCTTGCTGCACTTCTTTCACGCCGGGAATGCCCCCTGCTGTCGCTGACTGAATCGTTCCTTTCTTGACAGTTTTCCTGAATAATCACACACAACTTTTAAAATACCATGATAAATATGCTGATTTAATATATATACATAAGCAACGGAAAGACACACTTTATAAAAAAATGACACCTTTTCTACTGGCAGATTATTATATTTTATGGTCTTTCAAAGTATTCATACAATGCAATCAAAAGCATCTGCCTTGGTATCAATTTTGAATGACAGATTTTATGAAAGCATAATGATGAGGATGACAAGCTGGAATAGTTTTCAATAGAGGTTCATCACCTGTTGGTCATCTCCCCGTTCATTTTAGCAAAGAGGATCCGCAGTACTCGCTCCTTCTGCTCCCACGTCAGGTCACTGATGTCCACTTTTTCTGTGACATTATCCCTGATGTTCAAGAATATAAGCCATCTATTAACATTACACGCGCTATATATCAACATAGTATTTTACTTAAACAATGCACGTTCATACACATTTAACCACACATATATACATCTAGTCCAGTGGTTCTTAACCTTGTTGGAGGTACTGAACCCCACCAGTTTCATATGCGCGTTTCACCGAACCCTTATTGGAAAAATAAAATGTGATCACCTGCAGCCAGTGATGGCCAAGCGGGGCGTGTCATCACGAATCATATGAGTGAGGTGTGTGTCTTGACCTCCACCGAACCCCTGAGACTGACTCACCGAACCCCTGGGGTTCGATCGAACCCAGGTTAAGAACCACTGATCTAGTACATTTTATTAGCCTTGTTCGATTTCCCTGGGTAAAACATTAAACTACATCCCACAGTAAGACAGTCATAATTCTCAGGGTGTTAGGGAGACAGGTACCGTCCGGTGACTCAAAGGCTGATTGTGGAAGTGACCGCGTACCTGCAGTTTACACCATCAAGATAAGACTCGATAAACTTGAACAACCAAACATACAAAGAAACTCGATTACAAAGTTTTAATGGAAAACGATCCGATTAGAGGAAGATACACGACAGCAGTTAAAGAACGATTTCAAGAACTTGAAGAGGAAGGAAATATGTCGAAATGGGAAATGTTTAAAGAAGCATTGATTGGAAAAACCAAACAGGTTATGCCAGTAAAAGCACAACAAATGAAACATAATTGGATGATGGAGGAGATATTGGAATTAATGGAGGGCAGAATACAGATTAAAAACCGTAATATGACAGTATTGGATACTAAGTAATCAAATTTGATCATGATGCAAGATAGAAAAAGAAAATGGCTTAATAAACAATGAACAGAAACAGAAAAACAAAAGGACAAAGCTCATCGTATAGGAATATCAATGACATCACAGGTAAAGAAGGGTGCACTGCTAGTGGATGCATAAAAGCTAAAAATGGTGACAGTCATCGAGAGGGAACAAGTTTTGAAGAGATGGATATAATATATTGAAGGTTTATTTTGCGACCCCGAGAAGGAAAGCCGTCGATTAAAAAACGGACGGACGGTTTGAAAATCCTTAAGTCAGAAGTAAAAACAGTTATTAATGCATTAAAAACAACAAAGCTACAGGAGCAGATAAAATAGCAGTGGAACAAATAAAATGTTTGGGAGACTTTGGCAAAGAAAAATTGACACATATAACAGTATAACAGTGGGGCGGCACGGTGGCCCGTGGGTAGCGCTGTCGCCTCACAGCAAGAAGGTCCCGGGTTCGAATCTCGGCTCGGGCGCCTTTCTGTGTGGAGTTTGCATGCTCTCCCCGTGTCCGCGTGGGTTTTCGCCGGGCACTCCGGTTTCCTCCCACAGTCCAAAAGCATGCTGCTGCATAGGTTGATTGGCTCGCAGGCTAAATTGCCCCGCAGTGCCCGGCGATGGACTGGCGTCCCATCGTCGGTATATCCTTGCCTTGCGCCCTGTGTCTGCCGGGATAGGCTCCGGCTTCACCGTGACCCTGTATAGGACTAAGCGGTTTCAGACAATGAGATGAATTATAACAGTGGGGAGACACCTGAGGATTTCAGTAAATCGATCTTTATTGCACTCCCCCAAAAAACCTAAATCTATTGTATGTAACCTCCACAGAACCATAGTCTAATGAGTCATGTAACAAAGATAATATTAAAGTTGTTAATGCTCGGAGCCAGAAGCAGCATAAATCCAGAAGTTGCTAAAGTTCAATGTGATTTTGTTGACGAAAAGCCATTTTTATCATCCCAATACTTTCAGGAGAAATTTAAATGAAGAACGATCTTTATTTGGGTTTCATTGACTATAACGAGGCAGTTGATAGTATAAAACACGAGGAGCTAATGAAAATGATTCAATTCCTGAACATTAATGGTAAAAATGTACGAATTCAAAGGAACATATCCTGGGATCAATCGGTAGCAGTAAGGATGGGAAATGAACGAAGTTATTTCATCCAAATTAAAATAGGTATGAGGCAAGGCTGTGTGTTTTTACCGGACTTGTTTAACTTGTACAGTGAAAACATCTTGAGAGAAATTGAATGTTTGCCTGGGTTGATAATTGACAGACAGAATACGATTAACCTGCGATATGCGGATGATATAGTTTTCTTATCGGATTCAGAGGAGAAGCTGCAAAAAATTCTGCATGAGGTTGTTAGTAAAAGTGAGAAGAAGGGCTTAACTATCAATTCTAAGAAAACAGAATGCATGTTAATTCAAAGAAGAAAAGTGTACCTATATGCAACATCAAAAAAGGGTAATGAAAATGTAAGACAGGTCAATAAATTCAACTCTCTGGGAAGCTGGATAACATCAGATGGTAAATGTGATCATGAAATTAAACAGAGGATAAGGATGGCCAAAGATAGCTTTTTCAAAATGGAAAAGAAACTGATAAATAATAACTTTTCTATAGGAACGAAGCTGAGTTTTCAATGTTTACGTTATACCAATTTTCACGTGTGCATTGGAATGCTGGACAATACCACCAAGTATAAAAAAGAGAATTCAAGCAACTGAAATGTGGTTCTTTAGACGCAACTTGAAGGTATCTTGGACAAGTTACACCTCCAATGAAGAATTTTTGTCACGAATGGGATGTAGAAAGGTGTTGAATAACATGAAATGGAGACCGTCAAGGTTTCTCAGGCATATTGTGAGGAAAGAGGAAATTGAAAATCTGGTAATAACTTGAAAAATTGAAGGAAGGAGAGATTGTTGATGACAGATATTGACTTATATCAAGAGCCTGTCGAGATGGATAAACATATCAACAATGGACATTCTTAGAAGTTAAAAGAGCAGAAGTTTGTGGAAGACCATTTCCACCAACATCCTGTAGGATATGGTACCTAGGGGAGAGAGATTTGATTGTACAGCATGTGCTGTACACTGATGTACATTTTCATGGCTCGATGAAGGACAATTGCTTTCCAAAGTTGTTCTTTCAGGAAATCTGTGTCCTTATTCCTTTGCGACGTTAAGCCTCCCACGTTGTAGGCATCCTCAAATCTCACAATGCTTGAGGATGCCTTCAACGCATGAGGCTAAATTTCACAAAAAAGATAGTAAATGCTCGACACGGCTAATTCTAAAAGAAGAGCTTTGAGAAGCAATTCTTAATGTACTGTATTGAGAAAATGAGTCTACATTTGTCAATATTAAATTATTTAATAATTGTGTTCTTAAATTGTTTCAATGTCACTGAGATTGCCCTTACAAAACATGTTTCATGTGTCTGAATGGGTTTATGTTATCTTCTTGTTAAATAAAGGCCACAAACAAGCAAGGTGACTGATGATTTCTTCCAAAAAGCTGCTCTTTAGAAATAGCTGCGTCGATCATTCCTCCTCTCTTATTCGCGACGTGGGAGGCATCATCGTACCTGATGATGCTTATTCAAAATGGAACTCTTGGTTAAGGTTTATGGAAGTTAAGAGGTTACCGTACATAACGAACTGATTATTTGTTGCAATATCTTTTGTTTTACATTACCAGAGCTGTAATTTTCCAGCTGTAAAATGACGAGCATTCCGTACAAGGCAAAATTATGTTTGTTCTGATGTCGACTTGATACATGGTGATTGCTTCCAGAAGCTGCTCTTTCGGGAAGCCTCCAACGTAGGAGTTCGGCTTATCCGAAAGAGCAGCTTTTGGAAGCAATCATCGTGCATCGAGCGGTGAAAAAACGACATCGGTAAACAAGGTGATTGCACACACATATTAAAAATACGTGAAATGAGTTGCACGCTGACCATTTCTCCGCCTCCTCTACATCCTTGTAGACGCTGTTAGTGCTGTGCTGCAGATTGCCAAAGGTGCGCACGCGCGGGTACTCTTCTGTACCGGCAAGCGCGCCCTGCACCTTGCGCTGGTAGGCCTGTTGGGCGGCACGCTTGTAGTGAGCACGGCTGGCGGCCACCTCCTCCTGCACCTGCGCTAACGCTTCCAGGAAGAAGGTTTCCACGTCACTGCGCTGTTTTAGGATGTTGCGCGCGAGCTTCTTGATGCGGCCCATCTCGTGCGTGCGCAGCTCCGCCGCGTGTCGGAGCTGCGCTACCTCGACGCGGTCCGCCTGGCTCTCCGACTCCCACCGGACCCGAGCGACTGCTCGCTCCTCCTCAAACTCGCCCGCCATGAGCTTCAAACCTTGCTCCAGTGTCTCCACCTTTTTCTGCAACTTTCGCAGCTTCTCCTTATGCTGAGTCGCCTCCTCCACTTTGTCCCGAATCAGCTGTACACTCTCCTCCTGGTCAGAGGCAGTCGATGGGTTTTAATGTTAATCCGAGACTGCACGTCAGCAGTAGAGAAACCGTTTATATCAGGCAGTTTCCAACTTTTGTTGCTACAGCAGAAAAAAATATTAGAACATGATATTCCAAAGCAGGAAAAATAGTGGATTTAAGATCTCTATTAAGATTTGAAGCTCATGTTATAAAAGTTGCATGGTTTTAAATCAACTAAAGATTACTTTAACCTCATTATTTGTGGCATTGTTGCTAGAAGTGCCAATATTATTATTACATATTTTCATATATTCGTGTTTCACTGTTGCATCCGACAATATTTCTCATGGCGAATCCTACAGAAATGATTTTGTATATGTGGCACCTTCTCTTGGCACAGTATGTTGTTTCGTTCCTCGAGAATCTCATTCCTTTTGCGAAGTGTATGTGCCTCATTCTTGTGCAGGCTCAAGGCCTCTTTGAGTCGCACGTTCTCTCTGTACACCGCTCGAGTTGTCTCGTCAAGTTTCCTGTTACACAAATGAATAAGACATACGTACTATATGAATTGTGTTTGTACCATATATTGTTACACGTTCAGGGGGAGGGGGTGTACTAAGAGCGCAGTGTTTGCTGTGCTATCAACCCAGAGTTCACAATAATAATAAATGCAATTTATAACATGCGCGTATTCATTCAATTTCGAAGGTATATCTTAGAAATAAAGAACGATTCAGACACGCACAGAAACCAGCCCGGCGATGGACTGGCGTCCCGTCGTCGGGTGTATTCCTGCCTTACGCCCTGTGTTTCCGGGATAGGCTCCGGCTCACCGTGACCCTATATAGGATTAAGCGGTTTCAGATAATGAGATGAGATGAGACAGAAACCAGCAGAATGGGGGGAGTTAAACCACGCGGTTAGCTGCCACTAACCCACCAGACCCTCCATCCTATATATTGTGATGTTATCGACCAAGTAATTAGTCTTTATAGTTGTGGGAGGAAACTAGAGAACCCAGAAAACACCCATGCAGAACACGAAGAGAATACACAAACCTCCCACACAGAAGGGCACTTCAGATGGGAATCGAACTGTATTGCGCAGGACTGTTTTTCTGTGAGGCTCAGATGTTACCACCCTGTTGTCCATGACTAATGGAAGTGGCGATATCCTAACTAGTCTCGGGCTGCCCTTTCACTAACACCATTGACAAGCGTGATGAAGCAGTGTTTGGTTAAACAACCCCCATGACCGACATGGAGTCGGGAGGCTTTCATGATACAGTGAATTAACAAAGGGCTGTTCATTTTATGCAGAGGTGTAGATGTGTGTAAATAGCTGTTTATAAAAATGTTTATTTACACATTGAAATACTAAAATAAATCAACGGTAAAAAAATTACATATTAAAAAATGCAGCATTGCCCAAAAGTACATTTATAAAATAGGAGAGATTTTTTTATATATAAGTAATACTTTATCTTGGTAAAATAACCTATAGGCCACCCTATATATTGACCGTTTCTATCAACTGTTGGGGCTTAGCGAAATGTGTGATGACTGCAAGGTGTTGCCCCTGGAACTTACAAGACGGCCTCTGTGTGCGCCTCCTCAGCCAGCTGGTTGACCACCTGCCCAGCTTCCTCCTCCAGACGAACCTACAGGACAGACCCTTGCTAAACTTAATAACAATCACAATACATTTATAAAACAGAAATATTTCCACTGTGACACTTCATTCCCATACCAGGTGTGAACACCAAAAGGTGTACATTTAAAAACAGAGGCCATTTTTTTCAAGAGGAGTTTTTTTTACTTGCGGCAAATTATGATCAGTTACATTCAATTTGTGATGCAAATAGATGTTTTTAAAAAAGGTTCGTGTGGTTAATAAACTGGTAATCATATTGATGAAATCCATTTTTTTGGGTTAGGTCACGTAAAAAATGTTTGTCGTAAACCCTCCACCACCCAATACGACTGTTAGTAAGATCTGTCAACGTGAACAAAACGTGCCAATTCTTCACTATCTCAGCACACCGGTGTGTTGGAGAGTAAACTCACAGCATTTACAAATGAAATACGACGTTTTGCTGATAATTACAATCAGCATCATCAGGAACTCGCACCAAATTTGGGATGAGTTGCTTCAGAAAAAAAATCACAAATACAGCTTTCGGCGATTGCAGAGCATGCCTGCCATCAAGGTCATACAATTGATTTGACAACGTTTATCATTTTATGTAAAACTAATCATGATTGGTCTGGACTAATCCGAGAGTCTACTGAAATTGATAAAAATTAAAATAATTTCAATTGTTCTGATAGATATAAACTAAATATGGCTTGTCAATGCATTCTCAAATTATAAATTTATAACACATTTTTCTGAATCGACTCGTCCTAAGTTTGGTGCAAGTTCCTGATGATGCTGACTGTAATTATCAGCGAAACGTCGTATTTCATTTGAAACTGAGATAGTGAAGAATTGGCACTTTTGTTCACGTTGACAAACCTTACTAATTCGCTGCTATCGGGTGGTGGAGGGTTTACGACAAACATTTTTTATGTGATCTAACCCAAAAAACTGGATTTCATCAAAAACATTGGTCACGAAAGCTTTCGAATTAATGGTAGTCCTATTGTTCAAAGGATCTGTTCAAAATCTCTGGAGTAGTCATACCTTATCTTCCAAAAACTTTCTCTCCATTTTGGCCAGAGCTTTTTTGTGATTCTTTCCAGCTGCATTCATACTCGCTGTAATCTACAGCACGAGCACACATAGTGTTAAAGTTTGTCCTCACACACTGTCGGTGCTATAACATGAATACATTTAAATGGCAATTTTAACCCGTGTATAACTACACGCCAGTATGTTTCTCTCTCAACTTTCAACAAATAACGGTGTGCTAGTGAACACAGAGGTGAAGGTGCACGAGTGGTGTCACGTGTCCACACCTCGTCCAGTTCTTGCTGCATTTCCTCTCGCTTCAGGCGAAACTCGTGCAAATCTCTCAGCTCGCTCTCCAGTCGGTTCACCTCACTGCCCTTCTCCTCCAACCGCATCTCCATCTCCGCCTTCTGTTCCTTCGCCTCTTCTATCTGATCTCCAAATAACGTTAAGGTGTAAGAGTCAATGCTATAAATCACCGGGAACTAATTAAAATATTGCTTTACGTAGAGCAGAAAAACTCACCAGTTTTTTCATTTCTTGCTGTACTTCTTGTCGATTATTTTCAATCTGCTTTTGGAGCTTCTTGATCTGTGGTGTCATGACATCAATATTTATAACAAACCGACAAAACTGCCCGGATTGGGTTTGTTTGCGTACGAACAACCAAGACGCTGTTAAGATAACATTTGGTTGTACATTTGAACAAAACAAAAAAATGGAAATTGATTTCAAAAAAAACTTTGTGAACATAACAATTAACATCACCAATTCCTAATCTCTGGCCCACCAGTCTGTCCTTCTCCAGGTCTTGCGACTTCATGTAGCTGATGACGTCTATGGAGTCGCGTTCCACGCACCCCAGCTGCTGGAACAGCTCGTTATTAGACAGGGCCATGCGGTGCGCAGCCTCCTGGTACTCGCCACGAGAACGTTCCATGGCCTCCAGCCGAAACTCCCACAGCGTGGCGTTGGCCCGTGCCTGCTCCAGCTCCATCTCGCGGTCCACACGCCCACCTTTGGGCTCCCCCCCGGTTTTGCTCTTCCTGCAGAGGGATCACGTTTGATGTCAGAAGCACCAATGACGGCCAGGTCTAGAATCTCATCTCTCTCGTCTCATCTCATTATCTGAAACCGCTTAATCCTATATAGGGTCACGGTGAGCCGGAGCCTATCCCGGAAACACAGGGCGTAAGGCAGGAATACACC
>JAZEWT010000004.1:15076955-15098666 GCA_036362905.1 Mordacia mordax
CCACTGTATTGCCAGACTCCATGGTATGAAGCGCAGTCTCCAACTTTGAGCTACTGCAACTTTTCAACCAGTGCATATCTTCCATAACGCGAGGGTGAGAAACATAAACAAAAAGTATAGAACACATCAACATCTGAATAGTGTGCAGATTATTCGAGAGCTGTACAGTATTCATTCTTGCAGTTAAATGTAGTAGTGCAAGAGGTAATTCGTGGATCATAGAACACGCACAATTTTGACATATATTCAGTAGGCCGGCTAGGGCAGGACGCGTGGTTACATGTGACTTGATAATGTTTGGGGACTTCGAAGGCCTCTCTGGCTCTTTAGTAATAGGGTCAGTAGGTCGCACCTTTGCCTGTACCTCCAATAGGAGATTTGAGCCCTGTTCATTGAGTCCATCGTGTTCCACCACCGTCCATTGTAACCATCTCCACTGTGCCATTCGCTGCTTCCGAGCACATTCACACAGGGTACCATGATGGGAAAAAAAAGTATTAATACCTTTTGTAATGATGTAGGTAGGTGTTAACAGCTCAATGCATCAGAATTGTTTTCTAGGGCTGCTCTTTTGGAATAGCCGTGTCGAGCGGTCCCCCTCCTTCGCGATGTTTCATCTACCACATTGGATCACTTTCATTCGGTCTCAAAAATCCTGACGATGCCTCCAACGTGGGAGGTGAACCATCGCGAAGGAGAGGGGGGGGGAGTGCTCGGCATTGTTGTCTCGAAGGAACAGCTTCCGAAAGCAATTCGTGTTAATACCTTTGTAACCTGTACCTTCCAGTTAAAACAAATGTATGACAAGATCGTGAGAGGTGGAAAAAGTTTGGAGACGCATCCACCCAGCAGTGCAGTCATTGTCAAAGCTGATGATCTTCTGTAGAATCCAATACGTCAAGAAAACTTCATTTGACATTATATGTGACAAATAACCTAAGCCCCTGTATAACACACATAGCCTAGTTCATGATGTAGGTTTAAGTAAGCTGAATATTGACAGCATTCTTATTTACGAAAAAAAATGATTTGTAAATATTGCTGAAATATTTTAAATGAGAGTATTGACAATGTTATTGTTTCTGATTTGCCGTTATCTCGTTGACGTGCCAATCTCTCCTTGGCTCTGTGCAGCGCTTTGTGACCCTCGGGTGAAAACCTCTCTGGAAAAGCAATTATTATTATTAGTTAAGGTGTGGTGTCAAGCCTCTCGCCGTGCCGGGATGAGTGCGCCATGACACCAGTGTCAGGGCGAGCAATAGGGGTTCGGGTTATAACAGTGTAAGTAGGCAAAATAAAGAGGGCTTTAATCCGTCAACGCCCGGGACCTATTCCCCCCTTCCTCCCTCACAAATTAGCGGACATCACGTGGGTCAGATTGGCAGGTATCGGGTGACAGTGATGGGAAAATTGGTGTCAAGGGAAGGGCGATGATTGATTGACTGGCGGTATGGCGTGAGGGGAGGGGCTCGGGTGACGGCCGGGAGGAGATAAAAAGAGGGTCGTGGGGAGTGGCGTCAGTTGCGATGGAGGTATTGGAGTGTGGGTCCGTACATGTGTATACGCCACGCTTTGACCGCTTGTTCGTCCCTCGGGTTCGGCGCCGGTCAATAAAGACCTTCTCGATCTTAGAATGGAGCGTCAGCGGAGTTCCAGTTTGCCTGTCCTGAGCCGTGTGAATGAACGCTCGACGCCAGCGCGATCATCGTGCAAGCGTGGTGAGGAGGACCGGGGACCGGAAGAACCCACGCTTTGCGACAAAGGAATAACAGTTTATGGTATCATGAAATTATGAGGGGTGCCGACGCCATGAGGTGGTACCCATAGCATTGGACATATTATGGATGAAGAGGTATGCACCAGTACAGCCATGTTTCTTTGCGTGTTGTGCATGATACATATAGTATATGTATACGAGGTGTGCATGAAGGTATGTTTTAAATTGGAATGTACATACATGCAGGCTTGTGTCGGGAGATATATGTTTATTATTAATACAATAGAAAGTACACAGTGAGCTTGCAAGCACTGGATTAGGAATTGCTACGATACAACAAACTTTTGAACTGACCTGCGCCAATAAACAATACATTCACGAGGTAAAGAAATAAACTCACGGCACCAATTAATGCAAATATGAAACCCGAATCATAAAAGTAAAGAGTAACACGCAAAACTGCACGAAAATTTAACAACCATTCTATTAAATTAATGAAATGCAAAGAAGTGTAACAGCGTGATGAAAGTAAATTGAATGCGCGTTTCGTTTAAAAGGGAAAGAGTATGCAACCTTTTAAAACTACTTTTCAATGTTTGTGCGGCACCACGACTCGGACCGCAGACTTGTGACGTCTCGACGATAACAGCACGGTGAGGATCGGCGTTCACTCCGCGACCGTTCAGCCGGCGAGCAGAGACTTCTTGACTTTTGATGCTTTATTGAACAGCACGACGCGGGCCCCGGGGTATGATGAACACAGCAAGCAGTCGACTACATGTTGTCGCCCTGATGACTGCTCCGTCTGACCGCCTGACGACCAACTGACCAACGCTCCGTCTGGCCGATCCTTATATTTCCCCGTGCCGCCCCCCTCTTGCGCCCTCCAGATGACATCACCTTTATCCCGTAAACACCACGTCATCCCGCATGAGTCACGTACCACGAGTTAGCGACCACGGGACAATGAGTAAACAACAGGAAGCTGACGCACCGTCCGCTCGCGCCACACCCACCCCCCACGCGCCCCCCCCCCGTGCCCCCCCCAGAAAGCTCTAACCCCACATTTGCAATTGCAGCTAGGCATATGTAGCCGGTAGCTATGGTAATTATGAGTTGCACATATTCACGTCGCACATAAATGAAAGTGCTGACGAACCAACATGCACACGCCCCCACATACAGTGAGCCATGCTGGTCCTTGCGGACCCGCCTCAGTGCACTGAAGAACCCGGAGAGGTACAAACGCATTGACCGGTTGCTCTCATGAGCAGAACACATAAATATACACGGGAGAGGCGTCTGTTGAATTTGTTTAAGAATGAGGCATTGTGTGTTGTCCGCAGGGGTGCGAAGGAGATTAATGTGGCTTTGTGTGTTGGTGCGTGGTTGTTGTTCGTGAAGGTACGTGCATGTTCGTGGATATGTGTTTTCCGGAGGTTGTAGCTTGGTAATACTGGTACGAGAAGTCGGGAGTTCGATAGTCAAGGCGAAACGGGTTATTCTGAAGTTAAGCGGTTCGAGCGAGATGTAAGAAACATTTATAGGGTCTGTTTAATAGTAATATGTGTTGCACTGCAGGCGAGCGAGAGGGGTTAGTGTGATTGTAACGCTCGGATGTTACTACTATTGCTGCAGGTACGTGGATGATGTTCGCTACGGCTCTCGATCGTAAAGATTGCGCTTTATAGAAGCGATAACTTTGTAGCACTAGTTTAGGGTGCCTAAGTGTTGAACGTGTGATGGTCTGGTAGTGAGTTGATAGTCTCATCTCATCTCATTGTCTGAAACCGCTTAGTCCTTTACAGGGTCACGGTGAAGCCGGAGCCTATCCCGGCAGACACAGGGCGCAAGGCAAGGAAATATCGACGATGGGACGCCAGTCCATCGCCGGCGAGTTGATAGTGTTGTTGCTAATTAAGGGGGGTTAGCGGGAAACACGCGGTCCTCGGAGACAGCCATCTTCGCTGTATTGGATGTGGTGATACAGGCGGTGTTAATGCAGGATATATTATATTTTGTAATATTTTATATATTGTCAACATGTTAAACGTCAGTCAGCTACGCCCCCCCCCCCCTTCATCGGACAGTGCGTTAGTCGGGAGGAGTTGTTGCGAGGCGAGCGAGAGGGGTTAATGCGATTGTAACGCACGGGTGTTACTGCTGTTGCTGCAGGTGCTGTGCCTGCGGAGTTAATAAATATAATCATTTCGAAAGAAGATACGTGTGGAATCGAGTCCTTGTGGTGGAAGAGGAATATCGAGTGTCGGCGGACCAAGAGCGGTACATGCGGAGTGCGAGGGGGATTCAAACAAAAAACACACAACGCAGAACTTTACCATCAGAATCACCTCCTCCTCCTCCTCGCCACGTGTGCACCCACGTGCGCGGAGTTCACCTGGTGTCTGACATCGCGCTGGCCTCGGCGCCGGCCTGCAGTCTCTCGTGCGATCGGCGGCCGTATCGTTAGGTATAGAGAGACGGCGCAGATTGGGGCCGGCCACACTAGTCTGTGTCTCGTACGAAAGTGAAAAGGAAAGGGAGACGAGAGGGGTGGCGTCGGTTACAGCAGCATGAACCCATACCGGGTAAGTTCACGCGTCGTGACAGGTGGCGATGAGTGACTGTGGTCACATGAAAGAGACCACGGGACACGCACAACAATGGAATGCTCAGTTTACAAATACGAAGGAGAAACGCTCGGCTGCGGCCACTCCTCACGTTGTCGTTTGGCTCAACCCGCACCGGACAGGTGACAGGAGACCTGGAGACAAACCCACGTTCCGGGGCCCGACTCCTATATCCACGTTCCGAGGCCCGGCTCATTAACCCACGTTCCGGGGCCCGACTTCTCAACACGTTCCGGGACCCGACTCCTGTATACACGTTCCGGGGCCGACTACTCAACACGTTCCGGGGCCCGGCCCCTATATCCACGTTCCGGGGCCCGGCTCATTAACCCACGCTCCGGGGCCCGACCACTCAACACGTTCCGGGGCCCGGTTCATTAACCCACGTTCCGGGGCCCGACTTCTCAACACGTTCCGGGGCCCGGCTCATTAACCCACGTTCCGGGGCCGGACTAATCAACACACGTTCCGGGGCCCGGCTCATTGACCCACGCCCCGGGCCGGGTCTATTAATCCACGTTCCGGGGCCCGACTCTTCAGCCCACGTTCCGGGGCCCGACTCCTCCATCCACGTTCCGGGAGCCTGATCACCAATCCACGTTCCGGGGCCCGGTCCATTTATCCACGTTCCGGGGCCCGGCTCATTAACCCGCGTTCTGGGGCCCGACTCAGCTACGGCCCCCCCCCCCCACGTTCCGGGGCCCGACTTCTCAATCCACGGTCGGGGGTCCACCACGCCTTTATTCCTGTTCCGGGGCCCGCAACGTGTCGCGCAGTGACATCTTCGTTTCCCATTGGCTAAGCGTCTCCCTTGCGGAGCCAATCAGCGCGCGCGTTGTTGGTTCTCGCAGAAGAAACCATGGCCGCCGCAGTTGTGGTTGTGCCCGCGGCTTCGTCTCCTCGCTCGGGCTCCGCGCCCCGTCTCCTCCTCGCCGCCGCCGGCACACTCACGGCGTGAACACCGGGCACGGCAGCCGAGTACGTAGCGACTCGTCGGGGTGCAGTCGGCGGCGAAGCCCCGGGGTAGCAGGGACTCCGACTCTCAGGGGGGAATCGACTCTGAGTTGCGATGGTTGGCTGCTGTGAAGTCGCTCGAGCAGTGCCTCCCCGGCACGGCTGTCCGGGAACAGCAGCTCTTAAGAGCAATCATTCATCGAACCGTGAAAGCCTGCATCGACTTCATGATTCAGGCGATTTAGTTAACGACCCATCCCTATGGTGACATGCCGTTGTCTCCACAGCTATCTGCCGCGCTTTGTGACCCTTGGGTGAAAAGCGCTCCAGAAGTACAACTATTATGATATTGAACCAAGTGGTTCAATTCGCTACGGGCTATCAGTAATGCACGGTATACTACAACAAATATTCGCATGGGTTAAAACATCCCGAGACTGCATCGGATTCTGTAAATACGATCGTGTTTATTTAGAGAAGGCTGGGCTACTGTTTCTGGAGACACGCGGGGAAAAGTGTAATCACTGAGAATGTCCGAACACGTGGGTTCACCAACCCACATTGCTATTTTTCGATCCGTCGAGGGGTTTGGTAACTTCGCTGTCTGCGTGATCCATAAACCCTGCCCTTAAAAAGTGTCAATGCACGATGGTGCAGTCGGATTAGCGTTTCAAGCACTGCATGCACGCACGGACGTCCGTGATGCACTGGTTATTAATCGTTACGTTTTAATGCTGTGGCTGCTCACCAGTTGGCAGTTTTGGAAAAATACATTCAAAAGTGAGCAGTCCCCAAGGAGCAGACGCCACTGTCGGTGCACAGCAGTCCGTGACGCAGCCGCTCAGGATGTCAAAGGCGACGAAACGCAAGCACGTGGTGAAGGAGGTGCTGGAGGAGTTCGCAGCGCCCAAGGGGCAGCAGCAGATCGTCAAGGTGGGACTCCCAGAGGCACGGATTCCTGTTTTATGTAAAGTAGTCTAATTTGCAAGAATTTTTCAGGTGCCGTTGTGGACTCTTGCTTGCTTGGTCACGCCTGGAAATATACAGCTTTAACTTGTTTTTAAAATGCCTCTCGCCACTGAGAAAGAGACCCCTACTTTGAATATTTAACTTTATCTGAGATGAAACACGGTGCCTTGGAAAACTTGTACATACAAGAGTAACAACGGCTTGTACAGGTGCAATAATGCATTGCTGCACAGGCTGTATTACAAGTTATTTTAATCGTTCGTTTTTACTGCATTAGTTCATGAAGGCTGACAAAATATTTAACTCGGTTATGCTGTGAAAATTTGATTGGCCTTTTGTGACTAGTTTAATGAGCTATTGGTTTATGTGCTTCAGGTATTGGGCACACCTGGCAATAATCTGCACGAAGTTGAGACAGCTGTCGGAGAACACTTCCTCGTCACAATGCCCACCAAGTATCGCAAGAACATCTGGATTAAGAGAGGTGTGATATTGTTGTCACTTCGTGCCAAAGTTACACTTCAAAATGCATATTCACTTAAAACGTCAAATCAGTTTTTCTACTTCGGTATGTGGAAGTGTTCACCCATTTATAGCGGTCATTGGTGAAAATTCCACGTAGCAAACGGGTGAGTCTGCCCATCAGAACAACTATTAATTTCTCCAAGTGGTCCTCATTAACTGCTGTAGGGATGCATAACCAAGTCAAAGCCCAAACAGGATATCAACTCGATCTTAAGACTGCAAGCTAATCACTCAACTGCAGAGCCACATTTGTTGAACTGAATAAAATGGGAAGAATTATAGGCTGTGAACTTACTTTCAGTTTTGAATGTCTACATTTCAGTTTTTATTTCCCTATTATAAACATAGGTTGTTTTCATATGCAATCTGCTGCGATTGTTTTACATGAGTTTTGTGTAACAGCATTACAATGTGTGTGCTTGCAGGAGATTTTGTGATGGTAGAGCCCATTGAAGAAGGAGATAAAGTCAAGGCAGAAATTGTGTCCATCTTGAACCGAGACCACATTAAATACCTAAAGAAGGAGGGTGTTTGGTAAGAATGTAATATGCTTTTGTGCCATTTTGGTGGTTGTTGCACAGGATCTATCACATGTCATGGGAGGTGGTACAGTGAATAGCGCTGTCACCTCACAGCAAGAAAACCCGGGTTCGATTCCCTGCTCGGGTGCCTTTGTGTGTGGACTTTCCTGCATGTTCTCCCCGTGCCTGCGTGAGTTTCATTGGGTACTCCGGTTTTCTCCTACCATCCAAAGACACGCTGCTGCCTAGGTTTATTGGCCTGCTAAGTAAATTGCCGTGTGCCCTGAGATGTACTGGTGTTACATCCTGGGTATTCCCTGCCTTGCGTTGTTTGCTGGGAAAGACTCCACCCATTCTCACCCACAACCCTGTACAGGATTAAGTGGGTATTGATAATGAATCACACTTGTCGTGGATTAGATTTTATTGCAAAATGTAGCTGCATAGCTCAACAGTTTCAGTGTAAACACTTAATAGATTTCTCATCTCATTATCTGAAACCGCTTAGTCCTATACAGGGTCACGGTGAAGCCAGAGCCTATCCCGGCATACACAGGGTGCAAGGCAAGGATATACCGACGATGGGACGCCAGTCCATCGCCGGGCACTGCGGGGCAATTTAGCCTGCGAGCCAATCAACCTATGTAGCAAGCATGCTTTTTGGACTGTGGGAGGAAACCGGAGTGCCCGGCGAAAACCCACGCGGACAAGGGGAGAGCATGCAAACTCCACACAGAAAGGCACCCGAGCCGAGAGATTCGAACCCGGGACTTCTTGCTGTGAGGCGACAGCGCTAACCACTGGGCCACCACGCCGCCCTACTTAATAGATTTGTTTTTCTATATTCTGTGTAGGCCTGCCAAGTTCAGTGAGAATGCAGGTTTAGACCCTTCCAGCAACAAATATGTCTCGTAAGTACTTCAATTGTTTTAGTTACTTTTTTGCTTAATATCTTGTGTCCATTCATTTCATGGCATTGTGTTTTTTCTCACATTGCTATGCTAACCTATGTTAAAGGATTACAAGTTGTAAATTCGGTAGAAGAAATGTGTTCCTTTATACTTCCCTGTGCAGAGAGCCGAAACCAGACAATGAAGAAACAACCTGTGCTCTCAGTGATGAAGATGTCTCCGATGAAGACAGCAGTGGAGATGACGACTTGTTTGTCAACACAAATCATGTAAACGTTGAGTATACTGTTAGTACTGATGAAGAGGACAACAGTGAGGATAGTAGTGATGTTGACAACGATGTAAATATGTCAAATGTTGAAACACATTCCCCGCAGGCACAGAGTGAAGAGGAAGAGCCAGAACAGTGATGTTTTCTACCAAATGAGTGCAAGCTAAGTTTACCCTCAATGTGGGAATGCTGAAAGCTCACAAGCGTTCACTAAAATGGCCTTGTTTCATTTTGTAAGTTTAATTTTGCAGGTGGTTGATACTTGGTAGGATAAGTAGCTTACTAATGTTGAAAGACATGTTACATCTGCATTACAAAAATGTATAAGTTTGTATTATGGGAACTTAATCCCAGACGGATTTAATTTCAGTTTAATTTCCTGAAGGTTTGTGAACTGCAGCTAATAAAACATTACATGAATACAAATTGCAGGTGTCTTAAATTGTAGTCTTTTATAGGTTGAAGAAAACTTGGACACCACTGTATCTGCATGTGAAGTGCCACAGTGATCCAAAAATTGATTAGAGGGTTGAGTCGGCATAAATTCAAACTAATGTAAATTGTAGCTATATACGATTTGATATTAGCACTGAGATTAATTTTGTATACCAAGTAAATGTGCTGTTTTCAAAGTTGGGACTGGTTCAAACAGCATTACTTCTTTAAAAAATATATAAGTTGGCCTATACAGCTGTAAACACCTTTGTGTTAATGATCAAGATTTTTTTAAAGCAATCATTTAATGTCCATTTCAGCCTCAACTAAGATCAAATTTCTATCCATTCTTGCTACCACCACTGAACAAAAAGAATATTACTCTCGTCATCAATATCCACAATCCCTACTGTTCTTGGTACAGGAGGCAATGACACATTTAACCACCACAGGAGAAAATATATTTTTTAATCTTGTTATTCCGGCTACCAAATTGGTGTTCAGGGGAGCTTATTGGAGCCACTTTAATATGCAGTGTACAGACTTTAAACGTAAACGACAGCCATGTGAAAATTGTCAGACTAAAGCTAAATTACTAACATTTTAAAACTACATGAAATGTAGCACTGATGGTATTGCCAACTCTCAACTCCGCCATGAGACCTGAAATAAAATGTAAACTCACGTATTGAATGGTCAGGTTTTTTTTACTTCATATTTAATTAGCTTTCCTATTTATAACTAAAATCTGTAGTTTTATATTAAGTGCGGTTCAAATCTCTTGTTTGAGAGAAAAAAAAATACATGAAACAAACGCATGTGCCCTTACATTTAATTCAGAATGCAGATTAATGTGCATCATTAAGCACATTACCCTGGCAAACTTATAGAAAACAAATTTTCCCACATGTATCAACTCCTTTTAGGAAAGCAAGAGTAGAGGGGGGGGAGGATATAAAGCCATTGTGACTTTTCATTTTACAAGTTACAATTATTCAGTTACCTTGACAACTTTTTTTTTACTTTGTTTCTGGTTATTTTTTGTCACGATCACTGAAACTAAGTGTTCATTGGCTGTGCAAGCTAGCACACCTAGTAACATTAACACTGCAAGCTATGCTATACAAGACGATACCTTTAATATTTCCTCGCTCAAATGTGCCGTTAACGATACGAGACATTAGCACAGTGTATAATTAAACATCACTCCAACTGACAAGAATTCACTGCATATTCAAGACAAGCACCATACGAACAGGCACCCAACAGGTCATTGGCTCATTCATCAAGCGTTCGAGATTGACTCCACACTTCGGAGTTGGTTAAGTGCCCCATGCTCTGCACAAACTTAAGCATTCGACGACGCGGAGACCTGCCACTGCTCTCCGGCGCTCGTGCTACCCTTCAGCGACGTTAGGTTGTTTGTTGCTCCAATTCTGCGAATGCTCAAGCTGGGAGCACCAGCTCGGGCTTGAGGGAGTAGTGTAATGTCCGACGGAGTCAGAGCAGCAGTGGGGGGAGGAGGAGGATCCCAGTCTTCCTAGCGATGGTGCATGTAGATGGCCGGCGATCTTGTGCAGCTCATGTCGTTGGGCTCCAGGCGGAAGCGGCGCCTCCGCATTACGACGTGATAGACGGCCATCCCTACCAGTAGCAGCAGCACGAGGGCGCAGGTGGCAGAAACCAACGCCACGGCAAGCAGGGAAACCGGCGCTGCCACCTCTGGAACCTCTGGGGGCAGAGGTCGTGGTGGTGGCAGTTATCGGGGCGTTGGCTTAATTACAGTTGTAATGGTAACACCAAGTGATCTGTGCCTTTTAAAATTACAACCTTGTGAGATTATTCTCACAGTAACTGGTAGCAGGCTTTGCCTACTACATACTTGGTTTATTCGCACCACAGGAAAAGTGCTTGATTCACCAATGACAAGACACATGTAAGCATTTATAAGGTATCATTTTAGAACCTAAGTATGTCCATACGCTCTCAAATGTATATTTTTAGTGTTTTGGGTTAAAAAGACATATGTATACATTATTTCATTTTTAGAACACCAATCAAATGAGCATCAGTTCAAATAGTTTTGTATGATGCGAGGGAGACACGAGTACTAATAATGGGTTGTTTACCTTTACTGTAACGAGCTGGTGTAACACATGGGGAAAGAGGGAACTTACCTTTAGAAAGAGTGCTTTGGCACTGGGTTCCCTTCCATACGGGGTCGAGGTTGATGTAGTTTTCACGACAAAAGCAGACGTAAGATCCCACCGTATTGTGACAGAATGCGTTGGGGTCACACAGATGCTCATCCACTTCACACTCATCCACGTCTGAAATTGGTGTGGGACACGTTGAATTCAAGTTAACTGAGGTGAGCATACCTTTACCAACGAGGGCTCATCCGTGCTCCCAACAGGCAATCATGCAAAGTAAGCATGGTCACACAAGCACATGCTTCCAAATATTAACTCTGGAAACAGGGCAACAACCCCATTATCTACCACTTTTAATAACAATCTACAAAAGGAGACGTAACTACTGAAATATTAATCCATTGCAAATAATATATCAGCCATTGTGAGTTCATCACTGGAGAGGCTTGCTCATGCAGTCAACATCTAATGGGCCTGTGGTGCTACAATCTAAATGCCTCATTAAAACAACCTCATCGCTCCATGTCCGCGTAGTCACCCCTCTCAATAGACATCAGTTTCATAATATTACAGCCCCCTTTATGCAGAGCTTTCCAATACAACGTATACCGTGAAAGCCATTTATCAAATCAATCCAGATTTTAAACGAACAAGTGTAGAGCAAGCACTTGTTATTTTTTTTATAACTCCTTGATTCAAGGTCTCTGTGTAGAACAAAAATCGAATTGCAACATTATATAGTATTGCACAATGCTTGCAAAAACGATATACAACATTGCATATATGTTTCTTCATTGGCAAGCATGGCTAGTGGCTGGTGCGGCAGTGTGACGAGCGGTACCGGTCACATTGATGGAGAGGAGCTGCAGTCTCAGGGCCCCGTCCGTGGACTCAAAGTACCGGTTGACGACATTGCGAGATACAAGATTGCTCAAAGTGTGCTGCAACAGACGTGCGTTGGCATGGGCCAGGAATAAGACGTGGAACTCGGTTTGCATCTTCAGGCTCTGTGCCACCCTACACGCAGCAAAATCACAGCAACGATACCTCCATAGCCACAACAACACCTCCACAATGCTCAAGTGCATACACGCATTCAGAAGTTTACGACACGAGTGAAGCCCATTGAACTAAAAAGATCTTTTCAACAAATTGCAGAACTAAGGAAAATGATAGCACTACAGATGAGGACATGGCTTTTTTGAGCATACTTGGCTGCAATCAAAGAAACAGTACAAATACTCCACAGTTTAATTCGTGATCATGGCACATATCAGTGGCGATACCTGTATTTAGCACGCTGCACTGCCTACTGCAGGGTAGAAATTAGTCAACCCTCCCTTCCAATCCACTAATAGGCATGAAATAGAAAGCCTTTCATTTAATAGGTGTGTGTATATATATATAGACATGCTCTTACCAGCGCGCTTGCCTTGCCACAACACTCAGAAACTTGCTTCCATAATAACTGTTCATATTTTTCTCCATCTGCAATAGGTGAACAAGACCAATAACAAATGTGTGGCCAACTTTATGACCAAAAGTATCAGTTCAGCATTTGGGTGATATTCATTACAGATTGGGTCATTTCGTGTTGCAGTAAATTTCCAAGCAGCAGATAAAGAGTAAATGCCGTCGGTGCAAGACATTAGTGCCAAGCCAAGATAGAAAACATGGTCAAGGGGTTCAGCAACCCTGCACGCTGTTAACAACAATATTCTCACCAGCTGGGAGAGATGCATGGAGATGAGTCTCACAATGCGGCCAAAATCAACCCCTTCCCTTCCCTTCTTATGGAGTATGGATTCCACCGACATCTTAAACCAGGTGTACTCTGCAAGAGACTCACACACAGCTACTCGCCACACTACCTTCACACATCGTAATACTACATGCTCATATGCAAGAATCATAATCATCCAATGTAATCACGTTCGTCAAGGGACCACTGCTCTCACGCGCTTCACGGTTTAAGCAAATGATAAAAATGGAATTGAAACACAAGCCGCTTAGTTGCACACTGGTTGGCATAGACAGTGGATGGTAAGAGCCAATAAAATGCCCTTTGAAATCGATTTACCAGATTGCGTTTAAGCATAACCTGTGCAGACATACCTATTGCCACACTGTAAGCAAGTTGAAGGTAACCACAAGCAGATGATGCAAACACCCTTGCTGGTCACACTCGCATATGGTTGTGATACATTCTCTTGCTTATGGACATTAATTTTGCACAAATAGGACATGTTCAAAATAATGCAATATGTAATTCAGCCCCCAAATATATTCTACATCCCCCAAAGGATATATTTGACACACTTTATACTGTTTGACAGTTATCAGTGGTGAATAACCCAAGGCTTGTGTCAGCTCACCTTTAGGTTTGAAAGGCCCTGTGCCAATGTCCAGTGACTGAGATATGACCTTAGTTTTCAGGGTGGAAAATGGTCCTATAAAAAGGAAATCATTTCATACAACACATTGTCACTACATTTATATATTAATGCAAGTATTAAGATAAATAGGATAATCATCATTTCGATAATAATTCGCAACAAGAAATCAGTGTGGTATTGAGAAAGTATTCTTATGTGACGTGTGATGGCAACAGCTTCATTAATCCTGCAACACGTGAAATATGCAGGCAGTGTGTTCATTATCATGTAAAAATGAGGAATAATTAAACAAGGCAATATCAATCCGCAGTTTTATATTTTAGTACCTGGAGATAAGTTTTTTTTTTAATTCACAGTTTTTTTGAACAGCTTTAATAACCAAGAGTTGGCACGGTGCTTTACTGCACTTCAGTTCCTGCCATGGGCTAACAACCTTTCGCGAGTAATATCGAATCCAGTCCTGAGTAACCCCCCCCACTCCTCACCAACCAACACTGGACCAGTGTTGTGAGGTTTTACCAATCGGCCCACTTCCTGTCTCCACCAAAATAAACAAATGCATAGGGAGGCCTTCATCCAGTCGTGGTGAAACGTGTGATGAGTTCGTTATGAAAAAAGGAGCTAAAATAACAAGCCCAGCAAACCTCGCATCCTCAACTGTTTAATGAACTGTACATAAGTATCCTTTAGATACAACGGTCAAACTCACCATCAGATGAACTCGTCCTGTGTGCAATAACAGTGCTTGGGGACATTCCCACGCTGTCCACGCCAGCTGCCAGCTTACCCTCGGCTTCTTCTGTCATGTTTTTAAAGACCAAACTTGGTGATGAAACAGATATGTTGGAATGAAGGAACTCGGTGCCGTATATCGACTGGGAGAGAGATGCAGCCTCTGGTGGGGTGCTCCAACTGTTCAAATCAACTGATGCTTCTGAAGTGGTTCTATCTGCTCTGGAAGGTGCAGTCACCGGAGTGGAATTAATTATTGTTGTTTTTGTAGCGACATTATTTTGTGCAGTCGCCGGTTTTGTCAACATGTTGCGTGTTCCTTTGCGAAGCAAACTGTTCCACCTTGTACGCGATGCCTGCAAATATATCCCCTTATGTTTACGCGCGACAGCTATTGTTTTGAGACTGGCTATGTATTTTACGGCGTGCGGGAGTTCATGTAGTGAGGCCTCGACAGGATACATAGTTAAGGGTGGAGATTTTAGCCACGATGTTATTGCAGAAGCCTTCGTGCTTTTTTTGCCCGAAACGAGGTGTTTGGCTCCTTTAATCGGTTTGCTTATTTTTCCAAGTAATGGAATGTATGTTGACGATTGCAACAGATTTTCTAATACATGTGCCTTCCCACCTGACTCACTCTGAACCGATGTGCGAGAAGATGGGTATCGGTTAACGCTCACCCTGCGGCCATCTGTTCGGAATGTCTGGGTGCTACTACCTGGCAGAATGAGTGTTGCAGCTTTACTCAACTGGGCAAAATGTTGGGACACCACTTTAGACTGGACATACGAAGGCTCGATCTCAAATGCAGGTCGCACAGAATCCTTAGTACTGGAAACTACATAATCGTCAAGGACATTGTCAGAAAGCATATTAGGAATATAATGTATAAACGTGTTTGAATATAGAGAATCTGTCACCATTGCTACTGAAGTGGGTGAAATTTGATTTATTGTAAAGACTGACGCATTTGCACTTTTAAAACGAATTTCTGTTATTATAGATGACGGGAGTTGCTTATTAATATTGAGAGGTGACAGGAATTGGCTCTGGAACATTGGCTTTGAAAAGCCTGGTGTGTTATGAGTTTTCGTAGCCGACACTGGTGTTCCATTAACAGCTTCTGCAGTCGTCCAATGAACACCCAATGTTTTAGATGAAAGGAGTTCGACATGCGTTTGGTGGATATTTATACTGAGCTCTATAACAGTTGCAGACTTAGACAAATGAGCTTGATTTTTGAAAACTGGCAATGCGGTCATGCGTTTGAGTAATTCGACATCAGAAATATACGCTGCATTTTTCTCAGCCAATTCAGCAGAGGTGTGGTTTTTAATGTTGGAGCCCAGTGAAACTGAACTTTCATCATATTCAATTTTCAGACCCAATTCACCATGTACCCCAGTTGCCAGATTAAGTGAAAATTGACGAGCATCTTTGTATAGAACGCCTTGTTGGATGCCTGCTTCAGTGCCATGGTCTCTATTGACTTTCAAATCCCATTCATTTATTGAAGAATTAATGTTGGACGGAACCTGAATGACTAAGTCTGAAAATTCAGAATTTGCCAATACCATCCTGTCACCATGTTCAATAGAAGCAGGTTGTTGAAAGACGTTCATTAATATTGAGTTACCACCGGGGTCCCCACAGTCCAGCCTGCTCAAGTCCAGTATGTCCCACTCATCTAAAATAAAGTATTCTCCCCAGAAACGGCGGGGCAAGCCAGCTTTGTGAGCCTGGCGGTCACCACTCACAAGCAGCACTCTGACCCCTGAGCCCTTAGGAGTGTAGTAGTATGTGTCATGGCCCCAGCATGACAGCACCATGGCCACGATGCTTCGTCGAGGAGTCTCATCGAAGATTAGCCGGTCACTGTGCAGGCAACATTCATTTCCACCAGTGAAGCTGCAGATTTTTATCACGATGCTCTGGGTTTCCTTGGCCTGTAACCTCCAGCTGCACCACACCAGCTCTGGATAGCTGTCCGGGAAGTTGGGCGAATAGAAACGTCCAGACTTGCCTTGCAGTTCAAACTGACAGTTCTCGAGGGGAACAGCCATCTGAGGAAGCGCTTTCTGGGGTGCTGCAAAACAGTAGACCATTTGTCAGTCTCCAATCACCCCGAGCAAGAGGTGGCATGCTTTGGTTCATCAATTTCATTGTAATGCAGATGTCGCCTATATTCATTTAAAATGTGCATATTTGAAGGTGTCCATTGAATACAATGTAGGTCTTTATGTTTTTTTACTTGGTTATTAAATGGAAGGTTATGCATTTAATTGGACATTACTATGGTTGAGCATAAGACAAAATAAACTGGCATACAATCAGTCAATGCAGGCACGTAATTTACAGCTTAAATATAATTTGTTTTCAAACTCCAGCAGTCACAGGTCGAGAAACTTTTTTGGGGCAATTTGTGCACTACTTCTTGAGGCAGCAAAACATACATGGCTAATAATAATAATTGCATTTATAGAGTTCTTTTCAACCCATGGGTCACAAAGAGCTGCACAAATAATAATAATAATTGCACTTCCAGAATGCCTTTCACGCGAGGGTTACTTAAGCACTTTACAGAGCTGTGGAGAGAACGGCAAATCAACAACATAAAAGTAGATAAATTTAATTAAATAATGGCTACAAATCAAAGGCGGCAGAGTAAATCATACGACAAACCATTCATTTAACATGGTTCTCATAACTCGATGTTATTAGCCATAAACGTATTGCAACTATTCAAGTTACGCACCTTCATGCGGTACCAGAAAGATAAAAATCTGCTCTGTGTTCATGAACCAATATTACCACAGAGCCGGCGCGGCCGTGGTGTCGCTTCCCTGCCGGCGTGGCCTCCAGGAGTTGGAAGTCGTTGGCCCTGCCGCCTCGAGTAGCTCACGCGCAGAGACCGCGTACGTAGGCGCTGGCGCAGCGGCGAGGGTAGCCAGTGCTGCAGATACGAGTGTACGAGCTCGCCCAGAAGGTGCCGCCCATCCATATCGGCGTCCACCACCATGCGGAAGACTGGGTAACCTCCGCCCAGGTGCACAATGCGCTCGGCACGTTGCAGGACAGGTCCCGTAGCCGAACGCCCGCTGATCACAGGGTCGTTCAAATCTGCTCGCTCGTTCGCGAGCATCCCCGGGAATTTGCCGCTGGCTCCGTTATCACAGCCGGCCTCCAGCCATTCTTGGACGTACTTGTTGCCAGCGTCGGTGTCTGCCCTGGTGCTGGGCACGGCAAGGTAGCGTACCTTCACGTAGCTGTACAATGCATGGAAGCTGCGGACCGGCGGCACGGATTCAGGGATGAACGCCACGTGGAGACGGTTGGAGGGCATCGCGAAGAGCGCGCTGGAGCAGCGCTGGGTGCACAGCTCCACGGCTACGCGTCCGCCCAGCTCTCCCCATGGGCCCCTAGGATCTCCAGCCTCGCCGGATCCGTCCGTGCCGGCCATCGGGGTGAGCACCACAAAGGAGTTGTGTTCGGCCGTGCAGTTGCCGTCACTCGGGCAGCCCAGGCACACGTGGACCAGCAGGCAGTAGTCGGTAGGCACGGTGAGCGTGTACTCGGACCACAGCCCGGGGTTCACCTCGCTGCCCCTGGTGTATTGCAGACAGAAGGCCTCCAGCACGCCCTCAAAGCCGTCCACCGTACGTTGGCACGGAGTCTGTGGCATTGCCAACGGATCCAACCCTGCGAGGTGGGGGAACTCTTATTTGACCCTGTCATCCCTTCTAAGGTCACCCCCAGTCCTGTGGAGCAACGCTTCCCTACTTTATAACTTGATGCAGACCATAACGTATGCAAGCTGTTTACAAATAAACACACACATTGCCAATGGCTGACGAAAATAAAACTTATCATCCAGTATTAATATCTAAGAGTTTATAATTTTATATTGTTATATTGCTTTTTATTATTTTGTAATTTTTATAATTTCATATTTTCATATATATTCTGTTTTCACGGATGACTGCAACACCCTCACAGACCACAGGTTGAAAACCACTGCTGTGAGCCAGATTCTATCACGGCAGACACAGGACGCAAGGCAAGGCACCAGTCAATCACAAAGCAAAATTTAGTCACTTAACTTAGACAGCACGTCTCAGGACTGTGGCAGGGAACAAGAGTACTGGGGGGAAACCCACGCGGACACAGACCATACAAACTCCACATACAAACAAGGCACCCGTGCCAGAAGTCGAACCCAGGTTCTTAATCCTGAAAGGCGGCAGTGACAGTCATTGCACCATCTTACCGCCCCTACATTAGTCGTACACAATGCAGAAACGCTTTCATTAAAGCCATCAATATCGGCCATCAATATCGGCTTAATTCCTGTACAGGGTCGCGGGAGGGCGGAGCCTATCCCGGTAGACAGAGGGCGCAAGGCAGATACCCAGGATGTGACGCCAGTGCATCGCAGGGCACACTCTGTGGTAATTTACTCAGCAGGCCAATTAACCTATGCAGCAGGTGATCTTTGAACGGTGGGATGGAACCTCATTTTTCCCAATTAAGATAGGCGTAAGGTGCAAGGAAAACTATCTCCCGTATAGCCGTGACGGACTCTAGGATCCAGCGAGCACCAATAAAAAGGTAAGGACGGCACACAAGGGGAAGCCCAGGACCGGTTGAGCAAGCAGTCACTGGTGTTGATGACCGTGAGCAGTCATCAGACCTTGGCAATAGGCCGATGAGTAACGCAGTGCGGTACTTTCTCGTTTAATCCGGCGTTAAATTGCGAGAAATATACGTCTTGGAAAGTTTACGACATTTCATCGACTTTGCTCAAAAGTCACGGTTCCTGTGACCGCCGTCAGCACACCGCCACAATCGTGGCATTTAAAATTAACCACCACGTTTAAAATAAACCATGCAGATTGCCTTGGTGCCAAGTTGTTTGCGTGGAACTGCAAATGTACGAATGTTCTGCCCGCACGTTCCTGAAGAGAGAAGCGGAACCACCAGGCCATGCGCCCAACATCTAATAAAGTAAAGCATTCACAAAGTGTGGGGGGGTTTTTTTTTTTATACGAAAGTACACATCGCAACAAAAAATACCAACATTGTGTACTGTGCAAACAGAACGCAACGCTGCGTACACTCGTTATAAACTATGTACTACTCTACAGCCTATACATATACTGTACTGCTCTGAATAACTATATTAACAAGACCTTGCAACTGCTGGCAGAGTTCCGAGTAATTATGGCCTTGAACACAAGTCTGGATTGAGCACGTTCCACAAACAGATAGTAGCCGCAATATGTTAATCTAACATTTTATGTGAGCTCGCCAAAACCATTAACTGCCCCGTTTGCATAAACAGCGGCCAGCAACCAATCCACTGCTAGATGCAGGCCTCGCCAAGCTGCTTTTCTCTGGGATGGATATTGTCAATAAGCGTCCACAAAAGCCAAGAGTTCCAAACAGGCGCTTCGTTCAACAAGGTAATCACCACCGTCAAGAAACAAATCGCTGGTTGTTATTATTATTGCAGCATAAATACCGAGTGAGAGTGCAAGCCGTGGACACAGGATTTCTGCGACACAACAAACGTTCGAACCGACCAACACAACAACGCACATAAAGTTCCGAGTAATAACGAGTGGAGGAAATGTGACCACGCATTAGCATGGCGAACATACCGCTCCTCTGAAGAACCTTGCGAAGTCGGATTTCACTGGCGGCATAATCCAACTGCGGAATAACAAAACAACTGGTCTCATCTGGCTCCTAATGGACTAGTTGGCTCCTAAACAAAATGCACTACTAATGTCTAACAGTGTACTGTAACCACGCGGCGCTTGTGCGCATTGTGGTTAGTTAGAAAGATGGCACAATTACAACCGTGTTAAAGTTACTCACCGGGGGCTGGCCAGTGGTTGGGGAATCGCTGCAAATACTCAAGACGAGCCTGAGCATCCCGAGCAGCAGCAGGAGCTTCAACATCTCTCCTCACCTCCTCTCCAAACTTCTCACCTCTCTCGGCTCACTACCCCCTCACCTCTCCTATTCGCGTGTGGAAGGCCAATCCCGAACACTGTAGGACTCAAGAAAATGTGGAGTCCTTTACACACTAATCATCAATTAACTGGCCCACGACCAGCGACGGTGAGCGCCCATTCCCCACGCCAGTTATGAGATTTCAATTAAAAATAGAAATCATCGGGTTGGTCACGGAGAGAAAAGCTCCCAAATACAATCGCCACCCACTACCACCTGAAGTTCATTAAGTAATTGTCATCGGTGTAACTGATGTAATTGGTAATGCAGTAATGTAATTGATTTTTGCCTCTAACATATATATTACATTCCACACATTCAAAATGCTGTGTCTTAAGTTTATTATTCCGAAATCACCAAGTGCTGCTACAGGAAAACCTATTCACATGGACACAAATTAACATTTTTTCATATTTCAAATTTCAAACGGGCTACTAACGAAATTATTAATCTGAATGCATTTGAAATTCACAATTGCAAGATCCACAACATTGCCCTTCAATGCCGCGTTGCTATTTTGAAATGGAAGTACTGGTCATTCATGTGCAGTTATTTGCACATTGATGTCTAATTGGAAAGTTGAGATTTAATATTTTATCCAGATGTAAACAAAATACGATGTAGTTGGTATAAACGAGAAAGCTTTCAAAAACTCATCTCCCAGAAAAAAAGGCTTCTGAGAATTTGTAACATTTCAGTTTGCTTTAATGTTCAAATAAAGCAACCTTTCATCTCCCTTTGATGGTGGCAAGCCTTAAGGAACATTTCATACGCGAATGTGTTGAAGACCACATTTATCACAAAAAGCATGTCAATAAGTTTGGTCTTAAAATGAAAAAAAATATAGGCGACCTTACAGCCAGTGGCCGTTCTTCATAGGACACAATAGGCCTATTATTAAAATACAATTTGTCTGTTTGAGACCAGTGTTATTGCTGAATGTATTGAGTATTTATGTTGTTTGTACTTGTGCACTCGTCCAACCCAGCAGCAGGATCACCAAGCAATGTGTGCAATTGCCAATGTTTGGCTGCAGATGGCGCAGTGAAGGTAGGCGTTTAACAAGTTCTGGAGCTACCACTCTCAACCGGTGGACCGCGGCCCATCAGTAGGCCACCAGCGCCACCTAGTGATCCCTGGAGACCATAGTTAAGCCGGTCAAGTGGGCCTTGAGGTGAATAGGTTGAGAACGTTGCTTCCAGAGAGCAGAACGCTATGGAATATTTGTTGCTACGTTTGAGCGATCTTGCTACAACTATGCAATACGTTTTTACGATGTGAATTTTTTAGGCATAAGAGTGCTTAAGAGGGTTGGTGGCCCCATACTCAGAAAAAGGCGAGGATTTAAAGTTGAAAGAGCGTTAAAATTACGTTGGTAATGCTTGACTTGAATGCGTCTTTCAGAGAGTCACAATTCTGCAGTTCAGCCAGTTCCATTTGGTAAATTGTATCCACATTTTCAATGTCAACAGAAAATGG